>JACMIG010004497.1:0-10149 GCA_014805385.1 Levipalatum texanum
CGTAGTGATCTATGTTCTGCCGCGGAAAGATAGATCACTACGCTGCTTACCGCGAAGGTAGTTCGCGCGTCGCCTCCGCATCACTATAATACCGGACAACAACACGAAGAATGCTAGTCGATAATCCTTTCCGATCAAAAAGAGAAGGCTATGACAGAACATTTCATGTTGACATTGAGATATAGGAGGAATAGCGAGATATAGGAGTAATATGTAGATTAGGAGGCCCTAATCAAAAAGTTGCGATCAAAAAGTACAGCGACACAGTTGAACCATTTCGGTTCCTTTCGCCCTCGGATATTGCTAAAAACCCAAGAGGTGTACATATTGAGTCCGATCGCAACAAATTCCGCTTTGAATATTTCCAGGACCACAAGCTCGTAAACGTTGCAGTTTTCTGCGATTTGTCTTGGGACCATATTCAATGGTTGTGCCAAACAACAACACATAATCCCCTTCAACAGTAATCACGATTCGCTAAGCGCAGTAAGTACTTAAAGAAGGGATAGGAGCAACATTTCAGATTACGGTCACCATGGAAATCTGACCAGACTCAGGCGAAAGTGCAAGTGCACTTTGGCCAGAGTCTGGAAAATAGGGAACTTTTGCCACAATTGCCCCAGCAGTTTTACGGACACGGAACTTTGCTCTTACTCCTTCTTTAAACACCCCTCTGGCTCTTAGAAATATACGTAATTGCGAACCATTGAAAAAACTATCACGAATATTGTTCCCGGTTTCTTCCAAAAATATTTCGACAATTGAGGAATCGCCGAAACGTAAAAAAAATGGAGGAGCAGGCAAAGGTCATCGAGGAAAAGGACCGCAGGTATGATTTTTGGTTTCCTTTCCAATGTTATGTCGTATAGAGAAATATTTTCTTTCCAATACCCATGTCGTTCAGAGAAATTGCGCGAATTTGCAACTGGGGTTAAACGTAACGTGATTGACCAGTTTTCAGAGCGTCAGCACTGGAGCAGCAATTGACCCAGTTGCAAAACCGTATTGCGTGCATGGAGAAGAACAATGCAGAATTGAATAACCGGGCCAAACTTTGGCAAGGTGCTTATAGTCTCGTTCTCAAGCATGCTAGTGCTGGATCATAGTTGGTGGTGTTCTCCTATGGAGAAGGAACAGCGCTACTATATATGTAGCTTGGACGCGTTTGGAACTTCCGCAAAATGTGCAGTGTTTCAGTGGGAATATCGTGGTTCCTGATTATAAACTTTGCAGATCGCTACAACCAAACTCTTGACAATCTCCAAAAGGCTAAAGACAAGTTAGAGATTTTTTGTTGTTTTTGCTGTATAGCTCTTCCTCTCTCACTTCCCTTTACCTTACTCATTATTGCAGCATGGACAATCATCTTGCCAATGACAAAGAGGTTGGTCGATTCCTCTGCGGCGAAGCTCGCAACATGACCTTCGAGGAGAAGCAGTCTAGGTATTTGGCATCCGGGATTCTTTTTTACTCTGGCATCCATCGCTAAGTTATCCAGAGTAAGCCTTCAGGATACATGTACTCCTCCAATGCGAGAGGAGAGGAGTGGAACTGGCCGAGGCGAACAAGACTTTGGAATGCGAGTATGTTATCATCCTGCGTCCGTATATCATGGCGCTTGTTTGCTTTGAATATAACTCTCGTATTTTAAGCGTTGTTGGAAAGCAGCAGCTCCTGATCCAAGCAGAGAGCCGTGAAAAGGAGCTTCGGATGAATCTCGACGCGGTAACAGTGAAGCATCAAGCACTGGATAACTCCTTGACATGTCCGTTTATTATCTCGTTGTTTCCTGGAAATGCATCCATTGAAAAGTGTCAGAAAAGTATTCTTTTGGTTGGAATCACTTTCATGAAATTAAGATTGCAGTGAAGAAGAAAGAGCTCAACGAGACTCAGGGGGAAGCGATGAAGTTCAAGGACATGTGTGTCACGATTCCAGATATCGCCATTTTTATATTGCTTTAGGTACGAAGCCAAGCAGGCAGAAGCACGCAAAACAAAAGAAGAAGGAGACAAGCGAGGTAATACTTTGTTGTTTTTATATTCCCATTGCTCATGAGCTTGAACGGGTTGGCGACGAACGACTTTGGAGTTTGGGGCAAAGCTGCGAAATGCGTTAGGTGACATATGCCAAAAATAATAGGTTGGCAAAAAAGTCTTTGAAGTTACATTCATTGTAGTAACTCCCGAAACTTGTCAGCTGTCTTATTGTTAGGCACATTTAGGAGGTAAGCAGAGGTGATACTTGTGCTCACCCTAAAATTATTGGTTTGGCTCGTTAAGCATCCCTCTTGAAAAGAGAACAAGAATACCGAGCACCTGCATTTTCGAACACCTCCAAATTTCGTTATAACGTAAATGTACCTCAGGCATACCCCTACTAGTTCCACTATTTCTAACTTGACCAATACATTAGACAGAGGCGAATGAATTTTCGAAGCAAAGCCGCACCGGTGGTTTGTTCCGCTCATTATTCAGGAAGCCCTAAAATCCCAGCGCACGACCAGCACCTCGGTGTCTACTTCGCGTACCATCTCCGTGCCCTGTAAAGCGAGGACAATGACAAACTACGTGAACAATGACAGTAGACCATAGATTCCAGCCGAGGGTATATCAATGGCTCTGATCGCTTCCCTCAAGAATAATTGACAACAGATCATTCATGCTGAAAACTTCAAAGGCTTTCTTGCCAACCGAATAAAAGAGAACCTTTCAGAGTCCAAACTTCGTGCTGAAATCGAATCGGAGAAGCAGAAGCTGAGGGACTATCAGAATACGAGTTACAATGCGGCGGTGGCCCATTTATTAAAGACTGCAGAGTTTGTTAGACATTTTGCATTTTCTCCACTAAACGTAGATTTGACTCCAAACGCAGTATTGTCCTATTTATAAGTGTAGTTTTGACGCAAAACGCAGTAGCGTTCAGCTACGCCCGGCACCGATAGAGGCTGTGCCACCTATGCCGGAAGACAGCTCGGCGTCCCAATCGAGCAAGAGGAAGAGGGCGGCGGAGTAGAGTTTGCCAATGATTCCCATTCCATCCCTGAACCTATATGGTACTGCAGTTAGCGAATATTTGTTATAGATGAAAATTGATTTGATTGGACGCATATTCTGAACGCAAGCGCAAGCGTGAACGGGGAGCCGCGGTAATCAGCCTAATTTCGCTTTTCTCATATTCTAATTCGTTTATTACTCTGTGATGAGCATCTCAATCCGTCGCGCTCGAGCGCAGCTGAAGAATTATCTGGCTCGCTGGGAACTTTACGAATCGAATTCCGATGCTAAAGGATCCCTGCCTTTAACATCGGAAAACGAACTGATAAACTGTTTGTTTGTGTCGTGTGCACACAACATGAATACTCGAAGATGTGCGAGAAGGATTCGCCACGCTGAGGGACATCCGAGTGCCCGCGTCATTTCCGTCGCTTTTCCTCAATGCTATACAACTTTGCGGATCCACCCTCCCTCCCTTCCAGAAGGTCGTGCGGTCTGCATTTCCATGGTGAATTTCGACATTGTTGCCAGGCAGAGGAGAGAGGAGGCACTCTTCCATCCACTCACCCTCTCCTCCTCTTTCTCGTTTCTGGCGATGTGTTCGATCTTGTATTGTTCGTTCTTAATGGCTTTAGGATTCATTTACCATAGAACCACTTCCATCTATTTTTGAAGGGAGACTACACCTCCCACCATGGAATGAATATGGATATGATTAAGACGACTCCCCTCCAACAAGATGAGAACGTACGACTTTGACATCTTTAGAAAAAGTCTCTTCAGAATTCTCTGCTGTACCGATGTCAAAAAGGGAACGATTTACAAGAGCTGCACTCCTCTCTACCATCCACCCCCATCTGCTACTCCTTAGACAGGGGAGTCCACCATTAACAGCGAACCAAACTCGTCTTATGTTCGCATATGTTCGAAACTCTATCCAAAATCTCTAACCTGTCAGACGACGAGAGAAACTCTATCATTAAAAAAACGCGAATTTAGACACGTTTGTTTCGGAGCACTCCACTGATTGCTCTCATTCATTTAGAGTTTGCTTGAAAACATCTATCAATTCTGTTTGCAGGAAGCCAGAACCTTCCACTCCGAACGAGCTTATAACGGACAGATACAATGATGTATGTAAATGCGATCATCAAGCCATCCGTTTTTCGATAAGACTGTTGGACTAATGCGCCGAGAACAATTCATGTTGTAAACTAATGAGTAGGATCTTTCCGATACCGGTAAGCGAGCCAAACATATCTGTAATTGTACCTTGAATAAATTTTTAAATAATTGGTTGTTTTAAACAATTCTCAACACTTAGTGTTGCAAGAACAAAGATGCATTCCTAACCCCCTCCGCAATGCTCCCCTCTATCTCTCCCGTTCTTCACACCTCCCCCGGCTCACTGTCTTTTGTTTTTTTCCATCAGAATGCCGGTGCTGATTAACGATGCACAATATTTCAATTTTACTTTCCAATCTTTATCTTTGGAGGGGAAGAAGAAGAACAGAAAGAAGAACAGAAAAAACACATTCTTTCTCTCTTTGAAATGAGAAGAGGGAAAGGTGATGATGGGGTCTTCTGGAAACGAAGCCCAAAGAAAATGGTCATGCGCAATTGACGTCCACTAATGTGTTCGAACATGTAAAAGTATGTCAACGCCTATCACGATGCCAACTTGATAAAATTGCAGTATCAATAGTTTCTGTATCAACAGCAAGGACAGGGCTCCCCTTTCCTGCAGTCGGCCAACCACAGAAAGAATATTTAGATGATCCATAAAATTGCGCCGATTGCCAATGGGCTATAAACTTTGCTCGGACCCCTATATAAGGGAGGAGCACTTGATGGTGCTAGAACACCTCCATCTTTCTCCTCCCCTCTTTCTCCTTCCCCTTCTCTGCTCACAATCAATCATTATTTTGCCCTCATTTCCTGCCTTCCATTACTCCTGTTTTCGCCACCTTGGCAATAATTTGGCAAAGGTTTCGGTTTTATAAATTCATTGCAGGGCCCATACGCGACCCGATTGCAATGCTACACTGAATTTCCAGAAAAATACCATGGCAGAAACACCGACTGGAAACTAAATAGGATACGAAACGAGAGGTATTTCTTTCGAATTTTGAACTAATCATGTTATCAGTGTCAATTGAGCGCGTCGACATTACATTCTTCGAAGGGGCATGGACGAGGCGGAGCCCATGAAAATAAAAAGATGCAAGGATTTGGAACCGTGGAGATGAGATGAAAAGTTCAGCACACAACACGTTCGGGAGCTCCCACTTCAGAACATCTGACCGACGTAGGAAAAAATATATAGGTAATCACTATCAAAAAATTATATTCAGGAAGTTCCCATCCACCAACTCCAAATCTCAGCGAATTGAAGAAAAAGAGCATGATGGTGCTCTTTTTCTTCAATCCTTATTCACCATGGGCGAATTTTGTATAAATATTGTTTGGTGTTATATAATAAAGTTTCATGTTTGAGCACGTGAAGAGCACTGAACTATTTGAAATTGTGTCGGGTATGCCTCCTCTCACCACCACTTTTACCACCGTTACCCTCTCTCCCGTATGTTTCGGGCCATTTGCTACCACAAAATTTGATCCATGGCCTTTGTGCATATACATGAATATCAAGCACAAAATTTGTTGGGGGCTATTTTGCCCCAGTGCGGTCCCTCTCTTTCTCCCGCGTGTGTCTTGCAGAGAACAAATTGATTATGAGTCATCGATGCTTGGTGCGAAGCTCGCGAAAAAAACTCGCGCCAATAGCCGATTGTCTTTCGAAACCTCGCACCTTTCCGTAAAGGCTGATCGATGAAGAAAAGCTTCACAGTTTTTTCATTCGAACTTTCTTGCTTAAAGAAGGGGTAGGAGCAAGATTCCGGTCCGTAAAAGAGCTGTGGAAATTGTGGATAAAATATTCTAAAATGCAGACACAGGTACACGTGCACTTTCGCCTGTGTCTGAATTTTAGCATATTTTATCCACAATTTCCACGGCTCTTTTACGGACCGGAATCTTGCTCCTACTCCTTCTTTAACATCAAAATCGTTTCTCTTTCAGGGTCCCTACACGGCCCACAGCATGCTCGCTCATGATCTAGAACTACGTGAATAAGTCCTTGCTTGCATCAACTGCGCACCACAACAGTAAGGAATCGCTTCATTGGACCTGAAAGAAAACAGGAATTTCTGGTCAAGAAGAGACAGTTTTTATCAATACTATTATCGGCGAACAAAGTCTGTCTAAATAAACGTTCCGTTCGCAACAATTCTGCCTCAAATATCCCAGATCCCACAAGGAATGAAGGGCTGAAATTTTGGAGGCGTGTTTGGCATAGCGTCTAGTCGATGCTCAAGAAATTTTTAGCAATAGAGCCGTTTCTGAAACAGAGATATTTGAGGCGGAATTGTTGCGAGCGGAATGATGATTTAGATAGCCTTGGTTTCCCGATAATATCTCCCATAATGCCACCAACACAATATTCCCTACCCTATAACAAATGCTAAGGCGTGGTGGCTGTCCGTTATGTCCGAAACGATCAGCCCGTAATCGCTACCGTAACCGAAAATTCCGTTCGAGACAGCGAATATATCGGCATTTTTCCAATTTCCGAGAGAAATAGCTTCCAGTTGATATTCGACATTAAATCTTTTTCCTGATAAGCCCGCTTGCTTTCTCAAGTTATACACATGGGATTACATCACTCACAATCAGGTACTTGATCTGGAGAAACTGCTTTCTACGACTCCGCGTATCACGAATCAGGAGGGAGATCGCCATTGTGAATCATGCTGCACGAATAAGGAATTTCACCAACATGATCAATGTCAATACCAACGACAGTATACGACGTATGTTTCTGTCTTGGGATGAAGTTATTATTTAATAAATTATATATTTTAGGAGTACTCTGTACGCCCACGGAAGCGACTACCTGATCCTGACAGCAGGAATCCTGTCGAACGATCAACGATATGATTGGGCCCTTCCATGGAGCTGTAACCTGGATAATCTGGATAATGATCTGCGGTATTGATGCTAATCAAGGATTTCAAAATGCTAAGATTTTTCTTCAAATTGCTAAGATTTTTTTGCACCACCACTATAGATATTTGAGATTGGATTCCTGCGGACAATATCCAGAGATGCTTAGCGAGAATTGGAACTCGACAATCGGGCAATTGCAGGATGCGTGGTTTTTTCGCAGAAGATCGAAGCCTCAGTCTCGTCGACTACAAGAAGCTCATCGAGTCCTGCAAGGTAAAGCCACTCATCATGGTTTGTAATGAACCTGATTCTTCAGCGCTTCACTGAGCACACCACAACGACCAGCCGGTCGTTTCCTTCTAAGCTCAGCCGTGCCTTGCCCCCTAGCACCCACCAATAATCCCGATCGTGGAAGAGAGCTCAGAACTCTGGACCCTTATGAAGTAGGAGATATCATCATATGAAGTAGGAGATATCATGAAGTAGGAGATATCACAAAGGAAAAGGATCCAATAAACAAAGAAGATTACTGAGCTGACAGCGATAATCGAAAAACAAAACAAAGCATTTTCTAGCCATCGAATAAACCATTGTTATTTGTTCAATACCCTCTATGTATGTTCACTGTAGAAGATTCTTCTTTTTCGATTGTCTACTGTTGTTTCATATTGAGGACTTGTTTAACTGTTTGCATGCACATGAAAATAAGTTCCGTTTAAACTGACGATAAATTCGAGAAATTTACTTGGCGCGAGTAGTTTCGTCATAAAAAAATCGTATAAGCTACTGCAGAAAAATGTTCCCGGGTCGCAGAAAATTGGCGACGACCTCCTGGCATTCGTTGGTCCTCAAGCGCCAATGGATGATTGCCCTTACTCCCGTACGTAATCATTCACTATTCCCATCTCTCCGAGACGCACAACTAGAGATAGAGACAGGAATAGTGAATGATAACGTACTCCCATTCGTCAATCGGGTCTGTCCCGTTTGTCCCAACATGGCGCATCTTGTTATTCTATTCTCATTACTTCAGTCTAAAGAAATTTCCTTCTATTTATTCACTAAATTTTAACTGTGTCATCTCTCATTTATCAAATATTGAACCGTTCTTTTTTCAGGGTCTCTACGCGACCCACAGGCGGGGTCATTCAAAATGAAGAATTTCCCGAAGAACGCCCTGATTGCAGCTGCATCACGCAACGGGTAAATAGTCGGAGCAGATAGAAAACATGCTAAAAAGCTCCTGTAATTTAGATGAAGCCTCAGTCTTCCTCTCTGCTCGAGTCATGCTTTCGCTCGTCTCGGTAGATTTAACGCACGATGATGTAGGATCTCCGATAATTACCTTGTGTCTTATTGTTAGATGCAGGATAGCTTTATAGCAACTATGTAACTATTGTGGATGCATTCTCATTGGATGAGCTTGCGCGAGAGATGCCTATGAACTCCTGAAGAAAACTGAGACCTGCTCGACTTGAATCATCTGAAGAACGGCAAAATGATGTGATTAATGTCAGCCTCTGTCAGCAGGGGTGGCGAAGAATGAAATGAGGCTAGGCAAGAAAGATGCACACAAGCGTAAGCTTCTGTCACGTCAAGCCCATTCCAATCTTCCCCAGGAGGTCCAGAATCTCCCGGGTACTCCGATCAAGGAGCATTTTCATTGCACTTATTCATTTCGAGTACTTGATGTCAGTAAATACTATTTTTATAATCACTTGCAAAAACACATCTTAATGGTTTGGGCAGACATTATCATGTGCAGAGTCTCGGTATAGGCGAAGACTTGATGTTTGCTGTAGATTAGTGTAGAATCCAGGAAATCATAGTTCACGCAAAGTAATCCCTTTGACTGGAGTTCCGCTTAGTCCATTTCATTTTCGAGCAGTCTCCGAGCGTGGATGGACTTCTCCGTCGGGTCACCAGTCTGTTTTTATCAATCCAATGGTCCGCCAAGAAGAGATACTTGAGCTCGATATCATTCATGACGGTGACGAGTCCTTGTGTGGGTCAGAGAGATAGAGATACAGTACCGGCAAAAAACATATGAACTTTTGGTTTTCGAGGCGTAACTTCTTTCTAATCCAATATTTTGGGGTAAAATTTTTACTGTATATTACTGGCACTATATAAAACCGGAAAATATTCCACAATTGGTCACACCACAAGCTGATCAATTTTTAAAAATATTCTTATCAAAATCGTGAAATCGATGAAAAATCAAAAATAGATTTCCACTGCCATAACCGCAGTCAGCAACACGCGTTTAAACTCCAAAGTATTTTTCTTGATTGTGGCATGTCATAGCTTCGTCGTGAAGCCCTTAGCGCCCATCACCGAATGACACTGCCTGCTCATTCTGTCGATCAGCGCATCGATCGTCGTCAATGGGATCGTCCTCCACCCCTCCTCCAATTGGGCCTTGCTTTTTGCATGTCGACCCACCAGACGACGCCCCAGATCTTCCCACAACGCCTCGATGTTTTTCAGGTCGAGTGACTGGTTGGGCCGGTCAAGGAGGGTCCACGGCGGCGGGCGACCCAGTCCGTCACATGCTTCGAGCGACGTTTGGGCTCGGATATCTGGCCGGAAAATGAATGCCAAGTCCGTGGAACGAAGAGCTCAGGGTCGCATGATGTTCTGCAAGATTTCCTGAAACTTGAATCGGTCCGTGATGTAGTCGATGGTCTTATTCCCTGGGCAGAGAAATAGCCCTCACACCATACATGATCCTCCTCCATGCTTCAGGGCAGGAAACTGGTACTGCGGGTCGAATCGGATGCACTATGCGTTCATTTTACGTTTATGTAGATTTAGAGTCCTGCTGGCGCCCGATTCGACCCGAAGTACCAGTTTCCTGCCCTGAAGTATGGAGGAGGATCATGCATGGTGTGAGGGCTGGTTCTCTGCCCAGGGAATGGGACCATCGACTACATCACGGACCGATTCAAGTTTCAGGAAATCTTGGAGAACATCATGCGACCCTGAGCTCTTCATTCCACGGACCTGGCGTTCATTTTCCGGCCAGATATCCGAGCGCAAACGTCGCTCGAAGCATGTGACGGATTGGGTCGCCCGCCGCCTTGGACCCTCCTTGACCGGCCCAACCAGTCACTCGACCTGAAAAACATCGAGGCGTTGTGGGAAG
>JACMIG010004498.1:0-10149 GCA_014805385.1 Levipalatum texanum
ACCCAATTCGAACTTCCCTTGGTCATAACTTTTTAAATTGGCGGTTTTGAGCGGGCAAATGTATTCCTGCGTGCTAGGGAGCATGAGGCGCCCGTTTTATGTCCTATTCACTTTTTCGCGAAAACGCCATTTTAGCCGAGTTCTAGAACATTCGAAATTTCACTGATTTTTTAAAAATCCTCAGTATTTATTGTAGCACCCAGACTTTATCTTATTATCGAGAAGGGTCCATGGGGCAGTCAGCGCACGTGATTTAAAAAAATTAAACGTCACGCCCAAATTCGAAATGCTCATATATATCTTGCATGCTCAAAGTTCATTTTACCGTAACTCGCGGTCGTGTATCTCGCGAATTATGCGGTTCCACAATGCACCACTAAATCAATGTAAACTACACCGAAGTGTGTGCTAGCGCCGGAAATATTGGCTCGCCTGGTTGCTTCCAACCCTATCTTCGAAGAGCCCGAAAACGCATCTTATTACCGCTCAATCTTCAAAATCCGAATAAGTTTTCTAAAAAGGGTTCCTATTGGCATAAAACGATGTCTAAACATGTTTTTGATCAATTACAAGAAAAAAAATTTTTCGATTTTAAATTTTTTTTACCCCTTTTCGTACTTTGGACCCCCCAAGGAATCACCACACCAATTTTGAGCCGATTCTGAGATGGGCTGTTCCTCGGCTATTCTTGAAGTTTCGTGTCTTAATGATTTATAAAACCCAAAAGCTGTCACACATTGTCTCTAACAACATATTGACAAATAATTAGATTCCCTCGAAACATAGATCTCACTGGTTTGAGTATGAACCAGCTCGAACGGGGATTGGGAAGCAATTGGAAACGTGATGATAATGTTGTTTTGGATTTCCATAAGAGAAGCCCAGTGGTGCTGCCGGAGAAACTTGTTGTGTTTGAAGCGTCGAAGAACTCATTACCTTTCGAAATAATGCGGACCAATTAGACCCATCTCGAATCATTGACCACGCTGGTTTCAAGCTATTGGAAATGTGATAGTAATGGTTCAATCGCACACACCATTGTATTTCAATCTATTGTCGACAAATTAGATTCACCGCGAAACATTGATCACGCTGGTTTGAGAATTTCTCGAATTTTGACAGAGACGTGTTTGGATCTCCAACGAAAATATAATGATACCAGGCTGACCCCATCATCTTCGGCGGTGGGTCCGCCTGCCGGTAGGTCCATTTTTCTCTTAAAAATGATGCCATAGGAAAGTTCTAGAAGCTTCTGCATTATTCGGTGACGCTACGTCACAGATGTGGCATCCTCATAGGCCCGCCCCCTACTCAAACTTGGGTAATTAAACCGGTGACGTCACAGGTGTGGAGGGGGGGGGGACGAAAGTGGAAAGAGAGTGCAATCGCACCTCAAACTTTGGTGAACCATTGACGTCACAAGTGAAACATACACATTCACACGGCGTTCATTAAGGTAATGGATACTCTGATGTCTATTACAGACGCTCGACAAACACAACTATTCCGCTAGCCGTGGAACACAAAATCACCGTGTATTCCAAAAATTCAATGGGTCAATTGAAATTAGAAACCCTCGAAACTTCGATGATAAAATCATTCCATTTTCGACAGACGCGAAAGATCAGAGTCCCACGGCTATTCCGAAATGAGTTTTCCGTCGACTGATATTCGCTTAGTCAGTCAGATGGATTTCGAAAATGGAATATTTAACTTCGATAAGAGATAGGAGTTGGAGTAGTCAGATGGATTTCGACAATGATATGTTCAAAACCTCTAATTCGAATATGTATTGAGTCCCAATATGTAGACGATGAAATAAATTCACCGCAAGACATTGATCACGCTGGATTTCGAGTGTGATTCGTATTTCCTTATTGCAGTTCCATAACTGACTGACCTACTGTGAGTGCGAAACGCTCTCTCTCTACTCTTACCAATATCAGCCTATGATCGATGGTTGACCGTTTCGCCTAATTGTACGAGAAAGAATTTCGCAAATTGAATATGAATTTGGAAGGATACGGAAATGCGGTAATACTATTTTTGGAACATTTACACAAGAAAATTGTCCAACAATACATTCTCAACGAAATACACTAATCGAACAACTTCAATCACGCTGGTTGGTACATTCTTTTGTTCGCTTTTCAAGCGAATTCTTTTGCTAATATTTAGCCTTTATTCCTTACAATTCCGAAGAGGTTTGGGGGTAGGCATTGTATTTCATAACGATATTCCAGATGGATCTGTGCGAACGAGCGCTCGTTCGGAGGCCTTCCGCATCAAGCGATAGGACGCAGTTGGGGATGTTATGTGAACATCAGTAAAACCCCTTCTTCTAACAGGCCGACGTTATTGCACATAGCCATCGATCAGTGATCAGTTACGCCATCCAACTTATAAATTCCAGATCTGATTGTGAATTCGAATAAATTAGAAACCATGCGAATTGAGGTTACGATCAATTCATATTTATGCGAATCTAATCTGTCGTTAATTCGTGAGCTGTCTGTCGGTTATTGAAACAACAAACATTTGAGACCGTTTGTGCGTCAACGTGGCATTGTCAACGTAATTATTTTAGCTCACAATTACGAGGTTTACTACACTACGCATAGAGCGTACCCTTCACTGGCAGAAAAATCGGAATAAAAACGTTGTGTAGTAAACGTCGTCGCGTGGTAATGCTGCGCCGACGTTTACTAATACGCACACCACCCGCTTTTCAGGCGTTGCGCACCCAATGGAGCGATGGGAGGCTTCGCTGGATGCGATTGGACCTCGATCGTGTGCCCTCGCCCTCTCCCTCGCTGTGCTGACGGAGATCACGGAAATTGTCGCCCGATTCGTGCCGCCCGAGTGAAATGCACACTAAAGTGAGGGGGAGGGAACGAGGGATAAGGGGAACGAATGACCGAAATACTGACTTTTTAAACTTTATTCTATAAGTGAATCGAGATGGAAACTTTCAAGTAAGAAACGCCAGTCTGTTGAGCGATGGGAGGCTTCGCTGGACGCGATTCGACCTCAATCGTGTCTCACTGGTTTGAGTATGAATCAGCTCGAACGGGAATTTAGAAGCAATTGGAAACGTGATTATAATATTGTTTTGGATTCCCATATGGGAAGAACGGTGGTGCTGCCGGAGAGATGTTTTCTTGTTGAAGCTACGAAGAATTTATTACCTTTCGAAATAATGCGGACCAATTAGACCCATCTCGAAACATTGACCATGCTGGTTAGAAGCTATTGGAAATGTTATCAGAGCACACACCATTGTCTTTCAATCTATTGTCGAAGAAATAACTTCAGCGCGATACATTGATCACGCTGGATTTCGAGTGCGATCCATGTTTGAGTATCGCATTTCGGTAGCTGTCTGACAATTTCGCAATGACAGTGTGAAACGCTCTCTCTCTGTATTCTCTCTAACCTGCCTATTATTGAGGGTTGACCGTGTCGCCCAACAGAAAGAATGCCGCGAAGAGAATGTGAATTTGCAAGGGTACCGAAATGCAGTAATAATTTTTGACACATTTGCGCAGGCAAATGTGCCAGGTGAATTGAGGTTACGACCAATTCGTAATTACGCGAATCAAACCTGTCGCTAATACACGTAGTGTAGGTGATTGCAACAACACACAATTGAGACCGTGTGGGCGTCAACGTGGTATTGTCAACGTAATTATTTTAGCTCACGACGACGACGTTTACTACACCACGCATACAGCGCATCATTGACTGGCAGAAAAATCGGAATAAAAAGGTTGTGTAGCAAACATCGTCGCGTGGAAAAAAGGACGACGGCGTTTACTAATACGCACACAACACCCTTCCCAGGCTGCACGCAACCGCTGGACGCGATTGGACCTCGATCGTGTGCCCCCACCCTCTCCCCCGCTGTGCTTTCGGCGGCCACGGAAATCGCCGTCTGATTCGTGACGCCCGGAGTGAAATGCACACACGATCTACTCTTCCGATAGCAGTGAAACGGGGGGAAATTATTGCGAATACGAATAATTTTGAGACCTTTGAATTGAGGTTACGATAAATTCGTAATTATGCTCCTCCTCTTCCGCCAAGAATCCGTTGTTCGTTGATTATAGAAAGTGAAGAGTTATTCGATGTCTGACATTGCGCCGACTTTCGTGGGCACCAGGTACTGTAGCCAACAATTTAGCATCCGAAGCAGAGAGGCGACTATTGTCAAGCGCCCAAGCAATTCTAACTTATCGATCGGGAGTCAAAAAGGCAGCTTCCTGTATCTCCGAAATAACAAGAGCTAAGAAATTGAAATTTTGCAGGCTTCGGTGGGAATCCAGGTCCAACTAGCATGCAAAATTTCAGCTTCGTATCCCTTTTTATTCCGGAGATACAGAAGAGGACTATGAGATAAACACAGTGTCGCGGAAAGGGAAATTAGAATTGTTTGGGAGCTCGACAATACACACACTAGAGCGATCAAATTGTATGTATAGGTCGAAAAAGCTGGAACGAATTGAAGGAACTCACAATCGCCCCAATTCGAAGCGAGACCGATTCGAAAATGTGCCTGGTTCGGAAATCCTGTGGATCTTTTGACATCCAATAATAGAAATCGCGAGAAGATGCGTGCTTTGAGGGAAACCAATACTCATGGAAGTGTACTAGTTGAAAAGGTTTCAAAATTGCGAATCGATGTCCAACGTTGCCCTCGCGTACGGCATGACTATGCCGTGATTTAAAAAAATGTTTTATTGCCGTGATGCATGCAATTTTTCGGTAATGTAGATGTTGTAGGGAACGACATGAGCAAGACGATGATGCGCGACGCCAAGTTCTTCTCACGCGTCAACCATCTCAGCGTTGTTCGGTATGCGTTAGTATTTTCATTAGATGAATGCTATTCGCAGATCGTAACATTTCTGAGATTCGTGTAATTACAATGCCGATGAAACGTGGAATTCCCTGGTTTCGAAAAAAGGAAATAATACATAGTGCCTTTTATATACAGCGGTGTTCGATCTCACACACTATTGCAACTCAAATGGCCACAAATATCAACCATTATCCCCAGATAATTTCGCCCCGTTATTTATGATGAGTCATGTTACGTAGATCGGATCGGTGCTGAGATGTGTGGAATTATTATGAAAACCAGTTGTGGATGTCCCTGGTTTCGTAAGAAAGAGTAATTGCATTTCGGTAACTTCTTTGCATGGGGTGATGATGTCTCCACGCGAAGAGTCCTAAGGAGAAGGGAAGGCTACTACCGACTAGGGGAATATTTGTTTCGGCTAGTCTAAATAGTCGTCTGCCTTTGCCAACCCTACTTCCGACTATAGTCCAATAAAGCGTCGAGCTATAATCCGTTTGACCCATACAGAGTGAGATAGTATTTATTGTCGATTCATCGCGCGCTGTATTACTGAAGAGAATTTATTTGCATAAATAAGAACTGCTCGAAACCTCAATGCACCGTGTAAGGTGTGAATGCAAGCTGCAAGTGCGTTGATATTTTTCTATTCAGTGCTTCCTAAACAAAATTAGCTTATGGTTTCATTTGCATCTATTGGAACTAAACGAAGCCACAATGCACCTGGTGCTTGGAATAGACAGTAGCTCATCAATGGTATTTATTTTTCAAAGCGCTTTCCAACATTAAATTAGCCCAATATTTTTTCGCACCAATTGGAACTGTAGTTAGAATTTCAATGGTGATTTTTCTACAAGCATTCGCCAAAGGTTTTATTCGCATAAATAGGATCCGAGTGAAACCACAATGCTCCTGGTACTCGTTACAGTCAACAACATGCATTGTCGAAAATAAATTAGCGTATCAATAAAAATTAGTTTGAATCTTCAATTCACCTGCTAGAGAAATTCTTGAACGAAATGAGCCAGTCGAATTCCAGCTCTCGGGGTACGATGCTTATAAACAATTGATGGGATTGGTGCAGAGTGTACATCACAGATTGATTTAGCATATTGAATTTTTGGATTAGTGCAAGGTGCAAATTACGAATTGCTTTCGAGGGGTATGCTGCAGATGCGCATTTGAGAGTTGTGCAGGATGTATGTGCCAATGTATTCAAAAGCTCCTTCGGATGCGTCGTCGCCTTCGACGGAATCCTCTGACGGCGACAAAGCTCTGGCCGGCAAGAAGATCTTGTCGCCGTGAGGGGCGGAGGACTGCAAGTTGGTGAGTAGTTGGGGGAAAATACGGTGCGGAGAATTCCGAGGGAATACACGAGGCGAAAAGAAAAATAACCGAATCCAGTGGAATTGATGCCTCAGTAAATTGAATTATGCTCTCCAATTGGTGAGTTCGGTAATATTTTTTGGCCTCCGTCTCGAAAAACTTCCTCTATGATTTACGGCAATTCACCTCCCCTCATTGTCAGAAGGTCCTTTCGGTGTAAAAATAAGTGATGGACGCCATTTGCGCATGGCATGGGGCGCCGGGAATGCAGCGGAATTATCGTTGCAACCAATTAATTTCGGCCATTGATATGATAATTCGGTAATCCCTCTGAGGCTGCCTGTGGTATGAAATATTTAAACGAGTAAACTGCTGAGTGGATCACCAAAGATATAGAAACGACCCCCTGCTGTACGTCGAGTAAGTGATCCGCGCACGGTACTGAAGATTGAAAAAACAGTGAGTTTGGTGCCACATCACTTTGATTTAGAATCCGTAATTGGTGCATTCGGCAATGTTTTTCATGGATAGTTACTCAATAACAAGCAGACTTTTCATCTAATTGTCAGACAGGATGCATTTGTACTCGGGAATCCTGCGGACTGTACGTTCAAGGCACTGAAGGTGATGTGGAGAGGAAGAGGGTATTGTGGTGGTGCACAAGCTGGTCCTTTTCGCGTTCCAAAGGAGAGAGAACGGTCTGTTCTCTCTCCACTGTTCTCTCGTTTCTCTAACCACCAGACAACGAGAGAACAGTGCAGATAGAACAGACCGTTCTCTCTCCTTTGGAACGCGAAAAGGACCAGCTTGTGCACCACCACAATAATAAAGAGGAAGGTGAAGAGGAGGTGAGGGAAGACGAGGAGAAGAGTATGGGAAGGATGGTGAAGAGGAGGAGGAGGGTGAAGAATAGGGTGGAAGAGAGGGAGAGGAAAGATGAGGTTGCGCTGCTGCTTTTTGAACATCGAACCATTGCATCTAACAATAATGGCGACAAATTGAGCGACCGTGTAACACTGGTGACGCTGGTTTAAATGAACAGTGGCTTGGATGTTTTTTTGCAATGCGAAGTTGAAGAGGTTATTGTTGGAAAACAATTTATAGTTAGAATAGGGGAGAACCGTGTTAGAATAGGCAAATTGAAATGGAAAACAAGGCCGGATTGCTGCTGACAATCTTTTTAACCATTTACCTCCTAGGCGATGCGTGAAGACACCTGGAATGTGAAAATTGTTTTCAATGAACGGTGGCTTTGATATTTTTTGCAATCCGAAGTTCATGAGGTGAAGAGAAGTGAGGCAGAGGTAAAGAGGAGCATGAAATCCCTCAATTCCAGAGCAATGCCTGCGTTCCGGCGGATTTCGGCGAAGGCTTCACTTCACAATCGTAAGTGCGCTCTTGTAACTCAAACCGCTGAAAAGCACATGATTCAATCTCTCTTGGCAATATTAAATGAGGTCTTCAACAATTAGATGTAATCTTTCCTTGGTCTCCCCGTCCCAACAAAACGATGTGATTTCACATTTCATGGCTGCAAGAAATGACGGCATCTATAATCTTCAAATGATAAACGGTAAAATAGGAATTGCAAAATATTCTTTCAATATCAATTATCTACCCTGATTATGAGACGTTCTCGAAAATCATACATTCAATTTTTAAAAATACATTTTAAATCGGCTGTAAATAAAATACTGCAGTCCTCTCCGGCCCGCGAGCTGGTCGAGTCGATGATCTCTACAAATGCTTCGTCCCGCCCTTCAGTCAACTCGATCCTCGAGGACGATCGACTGCCACTCTGAATCAGCGAGAAGGACGTGTTCCAGGTCAGAGTCAATATCATAGACGAAATACTCTAGTCGGCCGGAGCCCGAAGAGTGGTGACAGTTTGCGGGTGAATATTGGTCGCAAGACGGGCCATGTTCTATCTCCAGGTGGAACGCTGTTTCACCAATAGAGTTTTATCGGGCGAGGAATTATGTTCTCCAATTCTTCCTCGGGATTATACGTAAAATAATTCTGCCATTATTTGAGCAAGCAAAGTATCCCATGATGAATATCAAAAGTTTTCATGTTTTTTCTCTCCAAAATTAGCTTCCAAAAAGTACACGGCTAAATACTCAAACGTGCGCCAGCGAGGACGGTGCCTTTCTGATGGGACAGAAAACATGTGGGAGATAATTTGCGGGTGAACGCTGCAAACATGACGATAAATTAAATCACCCACAATTGACTCAAATTTGAACTGGAGGCATTTGGGAAATGTGCCTGGTTTATGATAGATACGAGCAATTTTGGAGCGCAACGCTATGCAAGTTCATGTAGCAGACTGTAGGTAAATGTCTTCATGATGCAATTGCTAAAAACTACCGTAGTAATAAAGCGACGACGTTTACCATTCAAATCTGCGCTCTAACAATTATTCCTTGTGAAAGAGAGTGGAAATTCCGTAGAATAAGTATGGACATTCAGGAGCTCTGCCCTCGCAGTCATCCGAAGGGACGAGCGGCCACGGTGGAGAAGGAGGGGCGACCACGGGAACGACGACTGCCATCACGCCGACTTTCGGAGGCACGAGGTACGGTATTCGAGAATTTTTGCATCGGATAGGGGACATATAGGTGCAGAATGGCGAGCAGAAACAAATCGAATGAACGTGGCTGGCTGTAATTTATGAGGATTCGATTCGTAAATGTTCCTGGTTTGAAAGGTAGTGGACAGCCCTGTTTCGCATTTTTCAATAAGTTGATCGGCAAATGCCAGCACTTTCCTTTGGATTTACAAGTGTTTTCTGTGACTAACAAAGTATGGGGTAAATAGAACTCAAGAAATTATTGGTTTATTTTCTTGCACTTCACGACAGCGGAAAAAAAGAGAAAGTTAGTTTATTGAAATACTTTGTGTCGACAGGACCATTGAAGGAGGTTCTAATAGCTCCAGTTAGAACCGAGGCCGATACGGAAATGTGCCTGGTTTGAAGGACTATATAGAAAGGGGCAGGTTAATATTTTAAATGAGCGAAGAGTTGATCAATGACTGCCATCACGGATACGCTGGATATTGTAGAGAACCCGGAGCGTTCTAATTCCCACTCCAACACAAGACCAATGACTGACTGCGCGCGTTTTGATCTACCTCTTCGAGCCCAGTTTCATGACCCGTGTAATTCAATATAAAATGGGTTAGAAGAGTTGTCTAGGTTGTACGTAGTCCGTCCTTGGTACTGTCCGAGCGTGGGAATTAGAACGGTTCTGGTTTCCGACAATCCTCAGGCCAAATATTCTGCATCCGTGAAGCAAACGCGAAGTGGGAAGAAACTATCCACTCATGACAAAGTGAAAATGTGTACTTTTGTTGTATTTCAACCGATTACATGACTGTACCGCATTAATTTACTTCGGATCCTATTGTTGACGAACGTGATTCCGAAAAGTGCCTAGTTTGAAATGAAAACTGGTAATAGAAATACCCCGCTTTAACATGACACAGTGGGCACACAGTTGTTCGGAGACAGACATCACGCCGACGTTTGGAGTCTTCTGTGATTGAGAAACGGTAGCATCTATCAAGAAATCATTGAATAACTTTGTTGCATTTCACGACTGCTTACACGAGAAATGCAATTATTGAATGAGCAATTCCACTCCGATTGAGGGAGTTCCTAATGGCTCCAATTAGAACAGAGGCAGATTCAGAAATGTGCCTGGTTAAATAAACTAGCATAGTTTTGTTTGGAAGGATAAAGTGTGCCCGCCAATTTCAGCGTCTTGGAAGCGGAAATTGTGTTTGGCAAGCTGTTCTTGGCATAGACTATGCTGCTTAAAGAAGGAGTAGGAGCAAGATTCCGGTCCGTAAAAGAGCTGTAGAAATTGTGGATAAAATATTCTAAAATGCAGATAAAATGCAGACACAGGCGAAAGTACACGTGCACTTTCGCCTGTGTCTGCATTTTTATAGCATATTTT
>JACMIG010004502.1:0-10146 GCA_014805385.1 Levipalatum texanum
ATCGACTTATTTGGTGCAGTATTCCAGGTGTAATTTGGGACGGACCACTTTTTAGTGATTTCGTGTCCCCCCCAAAGTGGGCGGAGCTTGCGGCCCCTAACCATGGCAGTGATTGAAGCAACGGAAGTGGGCCATCAGTTTGCACGGCTGCCCGGCTGAGAAATGAAGGGGGAAAGAAGGGAGAAAGGACCATTGGCCTACGAGGGAAGAGGAGGAGGATAGACATGATTAGGCCCACTCGGAGGGGCATGAGACAAGTCTCGATCCTCTTTAGCCACGGGCGGGCTAGAGTAATGAAGATGGCTGCAAGGGAAGGGGAGTGACTGCAGGAGGAGGAAGGGCAGGGAGGAGGGGGAGGATTCGCGATCGACTACCTCCACGAGGGAATCTCTTGCTGCTGCTGCCACTGATAGCATGCGACACAAACACTGCGGAGACATCTCTTCTATCGTTCTTCCGGGCGGAGAAAGGGGAATGGGAAGGGAAGACACTGGGGCGACATAAGACACTCTCTCCCCTCCTCCTCCCAACCCGACGCGCTCACTATCAATTTGTGTTTATTCTCAGCGGCCGGCCGTATGGCAGGAGGGGGGTGTCGTGTGGTGGAAGGGCAAGTGAGGTGGAACAAGAAAAAGGAGGCTGCGCCCTGTCGAGGGCAGTCGTCTGGAAGCGATATCGCCACTGAGCTGGAGAGAGAACTACTGATTGGCGCGGGGGCAACCTAACACCGCGAAGCGAGGGAGGAGGGCGGCCCTGTCCTCTCCCTCCCACTCTTCCTCCCATGAAACAATCACGGGGAGAAACACACGGGGAAAGGAATTGCGTGCATAATGCACGACTAGACTGACTCTCCGATTTCATTCCGGCAGGGCGGACCTGCCAAAGGGGCCACTCACAGAACGGCAGCACACGATTGCCCTCCCCCACGACTGACATTGACTGCACCCCATAAGAGCAAGCCTCTTTTACCCCCCGGAGACACAATGATGATGAGGCAGAAAACGAGTGCAATTGGGCCAATATAAACAATGCAGCAACTTCTCGTATGAATCCGGCATCGAAGGGTCAGTAGTGCAGGGGTCTCCTCCACTGGCGACTCCCGGCCATTCGAACCCCCCCGCCGAGACACTAACCAACAACTGTTGACTTCTTGCCGGCGCAACTTCGGAAACTTGTGAATAACAACGAGTTTCACTTCGGGAGGGGATGAGTTCGTGTTTGTACTGGAGTGTTTGGACGATGTCGGGAGACTTAGCAGATAGGAGTATTCCGGAGACCAACGGCAAGGAGAAGACGCGGAGGTACCGGGAGGAGTCGTCACGGCATTGGCCTCGATACGATGAACAAAGGGATGTAAGGGGCGCTAAATAGTGACGATCTGAGCACCGGAATAGCCAGGGTGTGGCGGGTGAAGGTGACACGCATGGAGAGGATATCTCGAAATGAGCGGAGAAGGGCCGAGGGCCGGCTCATACGAGGAGAAAGGTGTGAGGAGGGGAAGAACAGCTGACTAATGGAGAGCCATTGGCATCCACTTCACTCGCCCTCCTTGATCTTCTCTCCCTCCTGTCGAAGAGACGACCGATGATCGCGGAGATTGCGACTGAGAGATGGGAAGACTTCAAAGAGGTCGACTACTGATGGCGCCTCCCTCACTTTATCTTCTACCTCCAGTTCAGTCTGTCACTTGGCCTCTCTCCCCTCCCGCCAGCCGCACACCTTTCACTTTTTACTGACATTTCATCGCCATTCAGTGGTGCAAACGCTCAAAAACAACACTGTTTTCGCCATGCTGCTTTTTGTTGCCTTGTTGTTACGAATGTTGTTGCATCAAAAGAAAAGAGAAAAGCTATCGTGAATCAAATATGGGTACAGTCAAAACATCAGCAGGAAATGACACGGAATGTATAATATGGGTTTCTTCAGATCCATCAGATTCTTGTACCTTGAAGCACTGAAGGCATACTGCTTGGAAAATGGGCCATTTCGAAAGGACAGATGCACGGGCAAGTCAAGTACCTTGTAAACGATGCTCCAACGAAATTCGAGATCATGAGATATTGCATCGCGTGGGCGTTCTAAACTTAGGCGTCAGCAAGTGGAATCGAATCCATGTTTGTCCATGACAATAAATGCGGGTGCAGGGGAAAGGCTAATTATAATGGATGCGCTGTTTGGCATCAGCTGTTGTTCGGACAATGCAGTGGCCAGGTGAGGAGTCATGAAAGGGAAGCGCCCGATCCGAGATTGCCCAGCTGCCCGAGGAGGATGCGAGTGGAGTTGGCGTCCATCGAGGGATTCAGCGAGAGCAGACGGGTGACCGCCAGGGAGTGCAGCTGAGTACTGGAGAGGGGAAGACCGCCACCACTGCAAGGACTACCGTACACCTCCAGGGGGAAGAGGGACCCACATCCTGGCAGTCTCAGGGGGCAGGGAACTTGGCCCTCCGAACAGACTTGCCCTCTGCATGCGCATCGCCGCAGACTCGTCCACGTTCGCCTGCCGCTTGAACTTGTTCCGCCGGTTTTGGAACCAGATCTTGACCTGGGAGGGGATACTGTGACACGTGCAACAAAGGGGTGTTTGCTCGTTGTCACCTGGGTCTCGGTGAGTTGGAGTCGATTGGCAAGATTGGCCCTCTCTCCGCTGCTAAGGTATCGCTTGACGTCGAACATGGCTTCCAGCTGGGAGACCTGTCATGGACGGATCATTCCACTTCCGCCCCCACGGAGAGTGTCAATTAGAGCCAGTCGGCCACTGGATGAGTACGGTAGTCCACTCACTTGGTGGCGGGAGAAGACTGTGCGAGTCTTCTTTCTCCGCCCATCAGCTGAATCATGCCCGTTTTCGCTGTCCATGTGGTCCACTGAAAAGAGACATATTTTCAAGTTCAATGGAAAACAAATCATGTTCATCAACTTACTGCTCTCGTGGCGGTCGTCTTCATTTTCCGACTCATCTGCACTTCCATCCTCCATTGGCTCTGTCTTTGGTGTTGTCGACGACTCAGCTGCTTGTGCTCCCAGATTGAGTCCTATAATAAAACTGGCCGTCAGCTGCAGCTAACAATGCCGTTTTTCATTACTACCAACATATCTTTGTCCTGGACACTGTAATTCGTTCCGGGGAGTCTTCAATTCTTCGAGGGGCGCTTCAAACAATTAGGCATTCAGGCCGTCGGAGTCTTCATCTCCCGGGATTACCGTAGCCAATGATGATTAGCGGCCGTCTCCCCCAATAACACGACTGTCTCCATTCACTCCTCAGCTGCTGTCGCTGTATATTCGGTGGCCTTCCTATTCACATCTCCTGAATTACTCGGGCGACTGGGTAGAAGGGGAAGAATCAGTGGCCCCTCCTCTATTACTATAATATGGCGACGCCCGAGGCGGCAAAGATTGGGAGGAGATGATGAAGGGAAGGACTGAGGGGAGCACAAAAGGAGGCATGGCTAATGGGGCCTCTTAGTCATGAGATGTGGTCCTCTTTCGGTCGGTTCCCATTCCACTCTGCCCCCAATCAGGCACGGCCCTAAACCACTGATAAATTGGTGGTCCCTTATGGGTTAAGTGAATGCAGCCATTATTCGCGCCATGGCGGGGGGCTGGGTACTTAGGATGAGGAGGAGCGAGAGTTGGCGAGGATTTCGGAGAGAAAAGACACGGAAGGGTGACAAGCTGGCGAGTTAATGCGATTTCAAAGGGGGGAGGAATCACTTTGGCCACTCAGTGGAGAACGGTGCTCACTTCAATGAACCCGACTCAATTTGTCTTGGTCCCCTTGTTCCCATCCCTTGCAGGTGATTGTTGCGAGATGAGGTAATGGTGGCTCAATTAGGAGACTCGGCTGCCCTTGTCGGCTCGAGGCGGTGAAACAGAGTGTTAATCGGCCCCTGCTGTGTCTTCCCCCGAGACTCAGCCAGATTGTTATCGTGCCTTCTTTTGTTTTCATTCCCTTATGGGCCGCCGATCCTCTTGAGTTAATGTGACCCCCGTGGCCATTTGGATGGAGTGGAATAATCATGGATGGCCATTCCCTTCTAATCTGCCCTCTCGCAACCCGACACCTCGGGGTCAAGACCCCCATTGGAAACAATCATCGGTCGCATCCTCTGGCTGTGATTAGAGCCTCGCCAAGGGTGAGAGGCTGAGAACGGCGGAAGTGAGTCAAAGAGAGACAATGTGTCGAGTGTACCGATACTCGAGTCCTCCACTCTGTTTGCTTCCCACATTTCCGCTTCGGCGCCTACATGGCGCCAAACAGGCGATTGACTCCCACCGGAAGCTACTATTTGCCAGCCAAGACAATGGGAGCTTTGATACTGTAGCTATGGAGACAAGATACACGAGACAAGACAGAAAGGCAGGCAAGGGATTTGAAGTCTCACCATTGGGGAGTGTGATGCCCAGGGCCTGGAGGGTCTGAAGTTGCTGAGGAAGAAAGGGGAGGGAGAGTAGAGGCAGGGCAGGCAAACCACCGCACGATTGCAGAAGTCCTATAAAAGTGCTTTTATGATAGTGATGCCCTTGAGTACGTTAAGAAACGAACCTTGCTGGAAGAGTGCAGTGAGATGAGGAAAGGCGAAGGGATTCATGGTGAGAATGGAGTCGGCAGAGACGTCACTGGAATCGGAAGTGTCCGAGCGTCGGCATGAGAGGTCCTCGGGGCGTGACCTGCATGGCCAATGCACTGTCCCATTGTCGCGTCCCAATCTCGATGACTCCTAATGAATAGTAGCTGCGAGCGCAACAACTCACTTGACAAGGAGCTCGTCGATGAGGAATCCTCTGCTGGCCGATCGCTCTTCCTTCCTCTTCTCACCCTGCCCAATACAGTATCCTTCCTCATCCTTGGGGGGTGACGAGACGGTTTCGGGCGAACTTTCTCCGTCCGACATGGATGGCCTTAGCTGCAGTGGCCAAATTCCATCGAAGAGAGGGCTCGATGGTGAAAACACAATTGTCACGGGAGATTAGCACGACAATGAAGTCAAGTTGTCTCGATGGGAGGAGGGAATTGAGAGGGGATACTGGGTGGCGACTAAAATTAATCGAAATATTGACACGAGGAACCAATATGAGTGGCCGGGGACGATTCTACAGTAATCTGAGAGGTGGGCGGAGAGCCGCTCATGGACCTCCAGGATGCATATAATAGAGCGGAGAGACGGAGGGGGAACGGGGGCTAATTTGCTCATCTTCTCCTTCCCCCGCCTCTCGCCTTCCTCAAGAAGCGCAAGCATTATGGGAGCCCCCATTGACTCCGCCCAAGACAATCTCGACCTGACACTGTTTTGAGTTGGTGCTCTTCCGGGAACTGTGGCAGTAGTTGCGGATTGCGTGACGTATTGGAAGTAATGAGTGTGAAACCTCCGCGATCGTCAACAATTCAACAACCAGAGATATCTGATCAGGCCCCATCCCTAGGATGCAAAAGATAAATATGTCGTGATATTTCTTAGTAGCCACAGGTGACTAACTTCCAAAAATAGGCGAGCTTGCAATGAGACCATGCTTCAATGCATTTTCAAATATAAATAAATCCTACCAAAATAGTGATTTAATTGTGAGCTACTTCACTGTTCAAAACAATCTATTTGAAAATTAAGTGTTATTGAAAGGCGAACAGCTTTACGGTGCTCGTCGTATTCCCTTCCAATCGACCGATTTCTCGTATGACGCTCACGGCAAGTCGTAATCAGAATCCATTTCTGTATCGCCACAACAGCAGCCGATTGTCTTCGCTTCAGCAGCTCGCGCCTGATAGCATCCACAATAAACGGTGAAGCTCCCAACACAGGAAGAGGATTTGTCGTGTCGAAAAAGGAGATGCGACCAAAACATGGATTGCCTGCCAATCCTGAGATTATGGCCATTGGAGAAGTTACAGAAGAGAGTGGCCCCTAAGCTCAGATCCGCCGTGACGATTGGAGGTGCTGCGGACAACCTGCCATTATCTCAACATTCATAGGATTAGTGACGGCATTGCGAGCGGGGGGTCGGGGCAAGGAAAATTAATGGCAGATATCCGGATTGCATCTCCTCTTCTCATTGCGCAATGCAACTGAATCTTGCTACTCCCAATTGATGAGAATGGATAGGCGTGAATCTTTGTTTGAATAGAAGTCTTGAATATTCATGACCCACATTTATCAACCTGCGAGAGTGAAAATGTGTACGAGGCAATCCAATGTACAGAAACGGTGATGGAATAAATACCGCTACGGATTCGACGTTTAGAGTTAGTATTGCTCGCATTAACTGAGGAGTATCAGAATTACTACGTTCTACCGATAAATGCCGATATGATATGCGTTCCGATATTTGAGGGATCACTGGTGGAGGGTACTACTGGAATGTTCGGGCTAGTCTTATAGTGGCGGGAGGTTTTTAGATCTCCTCGTTGGCGATGTCGTGCCAGAAGCAGGCCTTCATGTTCTCGAAGCGATCGTAGCAGGCGAGGTACGAGAAGTCGAGCTGCAAACAAAGGATACTGAACCCTGCCTCGAAAAACATCGTTCCCTCACTCAAGGTTGCCTTGGTTCCTCCCCAGCCTGGGGGAGTTTCAAAGGTCTCATTGTCCTCGGGTGCCATGGCCTCGGCTAATCCGGATTGTCAGCACCATTGGTCTCATGGGGGCACCTTCTCCCACCACCCCATTTTTGGCGGGACAATGCCCCCTTGGCAGAGTCGGGGTACTCGTTTCGGCGCAACCCGTAAACTATACGACCACTCCCTCCATTTTGAGCCCTCGGGGCGTACCTGAGTGACGTTTCCGGGGCGCTGGTCGCAGAAGGTCATGCACTTGTTGCCGGCGAGCGTGGTGGTGACTCCGTTGCGGGCGCAGCAAGAGGTGTGGTCCTTGCCCTGGAGAGGAAGGGTTGGGGGAGAGAAGGGGAGAAAAAGGGAGGTACCTGGGCAGCGCAGAAGTGGATGTCGGCGGCGGCCTGCATGGGGCACGAGTCCATGCGGAAGTACATGTTCTGCAAGGGAAGAGAATATAGAGTAGAATGAGGAGGGAGGTAGACCTGGAGGGCATCACGGGTGTAGCTGCGGTAGCTGCACTTGGTGAGGCAGGAGTCGGGGAGGTTCCTGTCCTCGCAGCACTGCATGAACTTCTCGTCGGGGGTCACGGGCGCCTTCTCCTCGATTTCCTTGCTCGAGCCGGCCCTCTCGATCTTGAGGGTGTGGGCGGAGCGGGCACGGGCACGGTGGCATCCGTAGTGGCCACATCCGTACCTGGATGCGATCGTTCAAGATTTGCGATTTGTGATTTTAAATGTATTTAAGCAAGCAGGAATGCATGTACCCAGCTCCACATCCTCCTCCGCAGGTCGGCGAGGGAAGGGGAGGGGCGCAGCCTCCTCCACAGACTCCGGAGGCGAAGCAAGCCGAGGCAATCTCGAGCTGAGAGAGGAGGACGACGGAAGCGGCGAGGACAACAGCGACAGACTTCATGGCTGCAAGGCAGGCACTCAGGTACTGTAGACTGAGACGGTGGAATGGTGTCTGCCCTGTGGCAAGGGGCCGTCTTATACCCGTGGGGGCGGTGCCTCGCCACCCAATCCGGTACTTGTTGCGTGGCAGGAGGCGGAGACAGTACTACTCGGGGACGACAAAGGCGTCGGCCACCAAGGCGAGAGGGCGGAGAGTCTCCAGAGAGGCAGACACTCTGCATCATAAAGACGCCCTTTCGGTTGATCAAGTAGAAGGGATGCCCTTGAGGGAAGGGCTGAGTCATGGGGGGAGGCTATTGTATGGCATACCTCCTCCTCCCCTGCCGGCACTTCCTTTTTGCAACCTTCTCC
The DNA here is from genome assembly GCA_014805385.1 of Levipalatum texanum. Classification (NCBI taxonomy): domain Eukaryota; kingdom Metazoa; phylum Nematoda; class Chromadorea; order Rhabditida; family Diplogasteridae; genus Levipalatum; species Levipalatum texanum. Next base: position 7,808 of record JACMIG010004502.1, read on the forward strand.
GACGCGCGGCTTTTGCCGCTCCCTGGGAGGGCTTACAGAGAGAAGGGCGGAGGAGATCTTCCCCTCTCCCTCATTTCTCATCTTCTTTCACCGGCTGCATTCCGTGGTCAATGTTGCCGGAAGAGGAATGTTTTTGTGTGAAGGCATTCAAATTTAGCCATGGTAGTAAAGTGTCCAAATAGGGTTGTAGATCCTGGAAGGGGGCCGGTACTCCTCCCCCTTTCCCTTTCGGCCTTGCGCAATCTGAGCTGTCTGCCGGAAGGTTTTTTCGGTGGCCGCGCAGTGCCTTCGCGTGTCTCTTTCAATCTCCTCATCTATTCCGGATCCGCCGCCGATTCTGCGTAGAAGAAGATAATAGAGAATTCCGCTGGCTGGCCATATCACATTCGAATGGGGCCGCTGAAAGAATCGTTACTGTTCATTCTTTGTGGTCAGTGACGTAAGAACGAAGCTGCCGGTACGGTTCGGCCGTGCGAACGAGGGAAGTTCATAGGCGGCGATGCTCCCTTCCCTCTTGTGCCCTTAGGCAGTACGGGGTGAGTCAACTGCGATTGTCATCTCCCTCTCGATTAGCGAAAGTTAGTTTTGACCCATTGTCTGTGTTCTGAGTCACTAGGGGTTCGGGTCGACAGTTCAGTGACCCGACGACTGTTCTTCCGGAGGAAAAGAAACTTCCTCCATATCCAAGGGCAGCGTGCGGTAGGGAGGCGACCTCTCAAGTGCGTGGAACGAGCCTGACCCAAGGACGGGGAGAAGATCTCGAAGACCTTGCATCCAAGGCGGAAGCGCCTCCAACAGTACAAACACACACCACATCTCACTAAACCCCGTAGTTTCTATCTCGAGGGGGCGGAAAGAGCTCACCAATTAGTCTCGTGTCTCATCTATCCGATGCGATCTTGACAAACATGCACACATGAACATATGGGTGTTACTAACTTTCCGCTTTCGACGCCTTCCCACACAGACGTCAGCAAAAGCAAACTCTCACTTCGAAGAATTTATCGTGGAAACAACGTAACAAGCTTCAATCCTTGAGATCCAAAGAAGCTTCTGAGATCACATGAAATAGAATGTATTTGGAGGTAGATTTGAGGTAGGAGATGAACGCTGAGTGGAAAGGGAATGGACAACCGTGAGAGTCACTGGGAAAGTTTTCTCTCGCTGACGGAGAGACGATGAGCTTTGATCATTACTGGCCCATCCGGCTTCACGTGCTTCCAGCTCTTATTGATTGCGGTAATTTGTGGTTTTGATGCCTCACGCACGAGCTTCTTGACACGAGAAGAGTGGTACTGAAAGGAATGGTTTGCTGGTTTCTATGGAAAACGGTGCGTGGGATAATGAAGTATTTCGGAAAAAGTGAGAGTACGCGTATACTTCTGGCCTTATCTCATCCTCCGTCGAAGAGAGCGTTTTCCACATTAACAATGCCATTGGACTATACCTTTGCCTGGAGGCGCTGGACAAGACCCTTGTGAAGAATGAGCTTCGGCTTCTTACGATCGGTTTCGGAAACGTTCTGAATTCAGTTTTATTCGCATTCTAATATACAGACGTTACCGTCTTCTGCACTAGATGGTTTTCAGCAGATGTCTTCGTAGGACTGATACTAACCTGGGAGCGGTATAATGTAATGGATACCGTAATCGTGCGTTTTATTCACCGTTCCAGATGTGGTCGTAGTACGTGGCTCACGTTCTGGTACCGTTTTTGCAGCGTTTGTAACGGTATCTGCAGCTGTGTTCGTCAGCATAAACTCTGCGATGTACTCCTCCATCTGAAATAAGAAACGTTCATGTGAGATAGGATCTGGTCTTACTTCTGGAGCTCGCCGTCGGTACAGGCTGGTTGTCGTCGGTGCCCAAGTCAGCGCTGTTCTACCACGAGGCATGCATGCTCTATAGGATTGAAATAGCTTCCGATAGTCGGAAACGCGAAAAAGGAACGGCAAATCGGATAAAATGAGATGAAGTCAAACTTAGCGACACGACAGGAAGCTCTGCCGGAAGAACAAAAACGAAAAGTTTTGATGTGATGTCGAGTTCATCTCTGACACTCTCAGTCCTCGTTAATAATCGAACTGACCCCCAGAAGGGCGAAAAGTGAGAAGAAGAATTAGGAACGCAACTAGGAGTCTTGAAAGAGGATACGTATGTCGCGACCGTCGCATAAGGCCATTGCCTTATGGGATGGGATTCGTGAGTTAAAGGAGGCGTTCGAGCACTTTTTTCTTACAGTACAGTATCGCACAAAAGTATTGAGACACTTTTTCGTCTCCTCATAACTTGCGACAGAAAGGTCGAATCTGGACGGGGAAAAACGCATTTTGTAGCTGA
>JACMIG010004503.1:0-10142 GCA_014805385.1 Levipalatum texanum
AAACACTCAAATACACCGTCGCGAGCCGTTTCTAAGCCAACTGGCCATAAAACAGCGGTAGATCAATAGCTGCATTTTCCCACGATAGCGTGGGAATTAGAACGCTTCGGGTTCTTGACAATAACAAATGAAACAGTGTCTTTCTGGAACATTCTACGCAACTTCACGACTGACCACCATCCAACCTCTTGAAATATTTGTCGATTTCCATCCTCTGTATATCCATCAAGGACATATGATACATGTAATCCGCGTCGACGAATATACGGTGGCCACTTCGCGCGCGAGGACAGGGAACGCCGGAAATCAGAATGCTAACGAATATTACGCCAAACGAACTCACGGTTAGAGTACTCCATCTCGCGGAAGGTCGACATTGGAGCTTGTTTTCGATGTGCCCACCCTTAAAAATATTGTATTAGAAAAGAGCATTAAAACGCTCTGCGCGCTCGGGGCGAACAAAATGAAAACTTCAGAGTTGATCGGCTCTTTAATATGATATGGCGAAAGATAATGGAATGGCGCTAGATTACACATAGCGACAACCGAGTGCGAGGCACCCCCAACGGGTGATTTTGCGCGATGGCGCATTCAAACTTGCCTCTGCGCATTAGCGCGAACCGCGGGTCAGATCTCTCACAAGCATCGGAACAGAATATTGTTGTAGTGCAGAGCCTGCCCCGAGCTTCGCACCTAGGTGTTAATCTCTCTTAACTGTCTCAATGCTGGTAAGAATCGAGGAACAATGGAGAGAGAAGAGTCGGAACGGAACGCTATAATGGCAAGATTGGGCACCACCACAATAAAACAGCTTTGTGACAGATGCAGGACTTTCCGCTCGGCTTTACATACAACGGTCCGAAGGATAATCGAACTGGGTCTCCATAGAATTAAGGTTCTTTATTGTAAGTACATCTGGCAATAAAAGCTATGGACGGATAAGGAGAAATACAATCAAGCGGATACTGGCCTAAGGAGACTTAGCCCGGCGTGGTTGCGTTTCATAGATGGTGGAGACGGAAAAGGATCTAGTTCTTGTTGAGGAGCTTCTTGGCAATCTCCTGGAACTTCTCGTTCTTGAAGACGGAGGCGGTGATGGGGAACTGCTTCTCCAAGTCAGCCTTGGCCTCGGGGGTGAGGGCGTTGTACTTCTCGACGGCAGAGAGGATCTGAAAAGAATACTGTAAGTCAGGAAAGAGGGTACGGTGAGTCAGATTGAGTGCTGTAGGACAGGGGAGGGATTACAGTACCTTGGCCTTGAGTTCGTCCAGGGAAGGCTTGTTTCCCTTCAGCACCTCGTTGCGGATGGTAGTCGCCTCTCCGAAGAGCTTCAAAGAGAAGGGTGTACGAGTTCGGTGGGCCGCACTGAGTACGGCGTGTGAAACACATAACTACCGTACATCGGTGATGAACTTCTTGGCGTCGGCTCCGAGGGCGTCGACCTTCTCCTTGATGTAAGTGGCGAACTTCTGGGCCTTCTCGTGGAGGGCGGGCGACTTCTCCTTGAGGGCTTCCAGGAACTGAAAGATTACGGTTGGTCCGGTAGTAGAATACATTGGGTTCTATGGGTAGGACCTTCTCCTCGGTCGCGTATTCCTTGTAGTTGGTGGCCATGTCCTTGAGGACCTTCTTGTCCTCATCAGAGAGTCCAGTGAGGAACTCCTTGGCCTGGGCGGGGATCAGGTCTGTAAAGTATGCATTCCGTAAAATGAGGATTCCGTAATCTACGGATGGGGGCAACCGTACCTCTGTACTCGGCGGGGATGTCTTCGATGGAGTTGATGGGGGCGGCCATGACGGCGGCGGCGACGATGGAGAGGGCAACGACGGCGCGGAACATGATTACCTGGAAGAGGGTACGGTAGGTCGCTAAGGCAGACTAAGACGTTCAATCGGGACAGAGCGATAACTCGAGAGAGAGAGACCCTAGAGTGAGCTGAGGTGTTCTGGAGGAACATGCTTGGAGCCCCGCACTCGGGCTCTTTTATACTGGCTTGGGAGGAGGCTTCTGGCACATTGAGGGACGAGAGATTGTGGAGAAGGAGAGAGGGACGACGATAAAGGTGCCAGAGAGCATGGGATGGATGAGAGCCCCAGGGCATGAAAGGGGGCGGGGCGATGATGGACGCGGCGAGAGAACAGGCGTGTCGAGGAGAGCGCCAGAGACGCAGAGCGCTACTAGTTCTTCGGACTCCGACTTTTTGCAGTTCTCTGGTTACTGCGTTGATCTCTTCGAGCAACAGCCGTTTGAAGGGTTTTCGGAGGCAGGCCAGCTCTCTCAAGTGTCAGGCAGAGAAAGCCTCCTAGACATAACAGAGAGGAATTCAAATTCAAATCCAAATTCTTTATCTCATCGCTCGGTAAGGGGTGTTACTTTAAGTGCACTCGAAATTAAGAGAGGAATAGTGCACTCGAAATTCTACTGCTATAAGGAAGTGTTTAGATAAATTTTCCGAGACAGATGCATCAGAAAAAACTCAACGAGAAGAAAACAGTTAACGTGATCCAAGAGAATGAGTTATAACGGAAGTAGGTCGATTGCAATGTGATCGAAGATTTGAGCCAATTTACTGTTCATAGTATGCAACTGGTCAGCGTAAAAATCTGTTCATTTGTGTGCCCAGCCATTTACAAAAAAGAACTGCTGCTGTAAACTTTGTTGAGTCATCAAAGCTGTTGCTTGATCCTATGGGTTTTCAGAGCCAGGACAGCTCTCTCAAGTGGCAAGCAGAGCGAGCCTCCTATATAAAAAGAGATGATTGATCCTCTCAGGTTCGGGGCATCACTTCAGAGCTTTAAAACATTCGCTCATCCCGGAATTCAAGAAGACTTCTCTCAAAGAAGACTCAATGATACCCTCTGACATTTTGAGTGCTTCATCCCGTTCGAACCCTCCTATCAGATTTCAAGAGCCAGACAGCCCACTGTCAAGCTAAGAGAGTCTCCTCCCAGACAAAAAGAGAACTGCTCATCAAATTTCCCTGTTTCAGCGATCCCTTCAGAACTTTTCATTCTCGGATTTCAAGAAGATGTCTCACTTAAAAGACACAGATTGATACCAGATAAGATTGCGCCAAGTCATTTTCTGATATTTTGTTGTGCTTGGCATCGACGTGACTTTCCTACTTTCGAATAAATACAGGGCACTTGAAATTCTATTATCGTCGCTAGTGTCAGTGCACAGTGTTTAGATTCGCCGATACGACTCATAGTTTTGCTTTCGTTGTGAGTTCGAAGTGTTTATATTCGCCGATACGGCACTTCCGAAAGAAAATTTCACCGACAGATGCAAACGTCAGAGATTGGTGATCACTAAATTCTTAGCGAACCGAGCATCTAATGAAGCGATACGTTTGTGAATCCTAGCTCTAGCTGAGCAACCGAAACCCTGGCGAGGCTCATTGGCGATGTATATGGCATATGTTTTCACAAATTTGACAAACTTCAAATTGCTGCAATATTATACGATATTTTGCTTCAGAAAGGTCATATATATATTTTTATCTGCACAATAACTTATTTGGCGTACATGAATTATGGAAGCGTAGAATTATAGTGAGCGACAAGATCTGGCGAGGGAGGCAATTTCGGATAATTATTAAAAATAATACGTGGGGCGAATAAAAGGAGCGATGAATGAGAGTTGGGATGGGGGGGGTGGAACAATGGATCACAAAAATGGAACCATCTGGTGAGCGTCCGCGTTCAGGAACGAGAAGGACGGCTCCTTCTGGCAGACCCTCGAGACAGAAGATCCGAGCGACGGTGGCTCGGTTGCCAGGCGTGTGCCACAGATCAGACTGACCATTCTCCACTGGTCTCATGAGCCCGGACTACTGGGCCACCGGCGGGCCAGTTTTCATGTCTAACGAATGTCTCTGGATTGTGTGAACGGTTAGCTTTGCATATGGCTCGCTCATTATATTAGCAAATATAAACACCCTGCACTCGAAAAGGACAACATAAATAGAATTTCACATGCCATCTGTTTACTACTAAATCCTAAAGTCACATCGCTGTCCAACTGAACAGAACCGAAACCGTAGAACGAAACTCTTTCCGCATTCAACGCCGTACTGGAAATGGGATGCTCGATCGCTCAGTCCACTGTTGTGGCCCGTGTGGTTATAAAACGACTATATTCTTTGTGCCTTCTGACCGGGCACATCCGAGAGAAGGGGGAAGATAGAAGAAAGAGAGAACGGCTTGGAGAAAAGAGCAGATTGTAATCAGTATGGGAACGCCTCTTGACAGCCACAACACACACGTGTTATCCTCCTCCTCTGGTCACTGGACACTCTTTTTTACCCTACTCATTATAATCTATTTCCCTACTTCTCTCATTTTACACACTATCTCGTCCCATTCTCTGCCCAAAACATTACACATGCCATTATGAAAGAGTAGAACGCAAACTAAGCACCTCAAACACTTCTATTACCCTCTGACCAGATTAAACTATTCCTTACCCTCGCGAATAAGAATACCCTCTGCAGGTCATCATGTTACGTGACCTAGTTGTCCTTTCCTTCGTTGCTGCCGCTGTCATGGCCGTCCCCATCAACTGGGACGACGACTTCGCCGAGTACAAGGGTAAGATTTCCTTCATTCTGTAGATTTAGGAAACCGCCATGTTCTTCTTTACAGACCTGATTCCGGAACAGCTCAAGGAGTTTATAACCAACCTCACCGAAGTAGAGATGGAAGTTCTCGAGGAAATCGGCACCAACTACGCCGACTACATGTCCAGGGATGCGGTGCGGTCCATGAAACCCCTTTATTTTTACCGAATATCCTTAATCTTTCAGGTTATTGCCGTTATCAAGGAATATTCCCCTTCCCTCTTGGAAAAGATGGAGAATATCAGTCTCCTCTTCAGAGAGAAGTTTTTCGCCCTCGGAGACGAGGCCAAAGCTTTCGTCATGAAGGCACGGCAGTGAATTATTTGCCACCATGCCCTTACTACCTCAGAACACTTGCAAATGGCGTCTTTTTAAGGTATTTGAAGACGTGCTCAAGGTCCGCGCAGCGATCATGGTTGGAAACAAGTCGATCCTTCACGAGCTGAAGCTAAGGGTACGGTATTGTCAGAGTTCACAATATTGGTTGCTTTTTGGCACATAGTATCAGAAGGCGGATCTGAAATCATCTGACCCAAATCTCTTATAATCAATGAGGAATAGGAAGCGAAATCGATGTGATCAACGTTTGATATCCGACTGGATTCCCCAAATCCCCCAATACTGTGACAAACTGAATCCCCTGCAAACTGTAAAATTTTGCAGATCAAATCCGGAGTGGAGAAGTACTCTGCTCTGTCTGATGCTGCCAAGGCCGACCTCGATGAGCAGTTTCCCATAATCTCCTTTTTCAAGACCGACAAGTTCCAGAAGAGCTTGAAGAAGCTCCTCTGGCACAACTAGACCGTCCCCCCTCCTTTGGACTTTGAGCGCTCTGAAATCGTTCCACTGCTAGATTGTACTGATTATCTCTCATGATTGTGTTCCCCATCATAACACTTTCCTTTTCTTGTCTTTTCTTGAAGATATAAAAACATTTTCAGTAATGAGCTTACAAGTACGTTTCTCTCTGGTACATAAACTTGTGTTCTGAAATGAGACATTCGAACAGAAACTACTTTTCAAATAATTTTCAGTGCTTAGAATTTCAAGAAGGCATCTGAAAGCGACGTGACTTTCCTACATTCAAATAGGCACGGGGGCACTTGAAATTCTATTAATGTCCGCCAGTGTTAATGCAGTGTTTAGATTCGCCCGATTCGACACATACTTTTGTTTCCTTTGTGAGTGCAAAGTGTTTAGATTCGTGGATACGGCACATCCAATAGACAATTTCAACGACAGATGCAAGCGTCAGAGATTGATGATCACAAAGCCTTGCAATCCGAGCACCTAACGAGGCTTGTTCTTCTGTGAATCGTAGCTAGCGAGCTGAGCAAGAGAACCGATTGCGAACATCCAGATTGTCCCATTTTATTTTATGTTCAATTTTTTGTATCAAACAAATTATTTCATATACATAATTCAATGAGTTTTTACTAGCTTCAAATCTAAACAGTTCGCGCGCCCATTGGATAAGCTAATCCAATATCAAGAGTCATGTGTTTATTCAAAAACCAAAAGCCACGTCGCTCTAACACTCTCTCCACTCTGACACTCTCCTCGAATGGAATGCTATTTCGCGTCGTCCATTACTTGATGCCCTGGGACCCTCCACTATGATGCCAGGTTCTTCGCCCAGGAGGTACGGCAGTAAACTGTTTGCCAAGGAGTTTTCATAAAGACCCGCCAAATTCTCTGTCCCATACCGTAACATTCGCTTTGAAGGTCATCTTTGAAGTCCGTTCTTTCATTCTCGCCTATATTTCCGACGAGGCGCCCTCGCAGCACGAGCTTAAGAAGATGGTGTGGTAGACTCTTTCTCCAGTTCGGTCCAAGACAGAGAGAAGGGTTAAACAGATTTTTCTGGCACGATGCCAAACTAAATAATATGCCACGTTATACCGTTTTAGTCACATAGTCCGTAGTGTTATTGTCCGGTATTATAGTGATGCGGAGGCGAGGGTAGTTCGCGCGTCGCCTCCGCATCACTATAATACCGGACAATACCAGAATTTTACTCTTACTCCTTCTTCAAAATAATCCTATGCAGATCCGCTCGATAGTGAAGAGGTACAATGCCCTGCCCCACAACGCCAAGGCTGCCATCAAAAAGCAGTTCCCCAGCACCGTCGCCGCCCTCAAGAACCACAAGCTTATGGAAATCGCTAAGAAACTCTACGAAGAGAACTAGACCCCCATCTTCTCCCATAAACACACTCACACCTGGGTTTAGTCTCTTCTGACTCGTATCCACTTGATTGTGTTTCCCGTCCCCAAGTATAAAGCGTGTCCTTTCCTGGTACTTGCTTGTTACTGAGAACGAGTTTGCGGAGAAGGAAAGAAATGATACTTCGGGTGGAAGTTCATGATAAGGGCGTGTTCGGAGATAAAGTTCTGCGGAAATAAACAACCATCAGTAATCTACGCAATGCGCTCGCTTTGACGGTTCGAACGGACATTTTCACAGGAAATTTGCACTGACGGAGATCCCTCTGCTATTATTGGCGATCAAAACTCGTATTTTATTCGCTCTTTCTAACTTGTCAGACAACGAGAGAATCCTCGTTTTCAATTGAGAGAGAACAGTCGCGTTCGGAACGGAATATTAGAATTATTCAAATAGTCGATAATTATATTTTGCTAATATTGAACACGGATCCGTCAGCGGACGGTTTGTTCATCGGAACTTGAGACGGACACTGGCTTGAGTGCCGAGTGGGGCACCGTCTCGAGACTGAAGGGCCCGGCCACCGGAGGCCCGATGACCAGGTCTGTGCCATAACAAGTCCAGTCCCTCCAATGGGGCCTGATGAGCCGTGGCTACCGGGCCACCGGTGTCCCGGGTCTCCTATATGATATAGGCTATATCATGACGGAAGCCGGTCTCGATACGCAGACAGGAGCGGATCATCAGTCTCTTTACAATCACTCTAAAGTTAGCGCGTATCCTGGAAACGAATCCTCGGTCGAGCCGTAAATACTTGTGGCTATTGTGGTTCAAGAGTGTCTTTATTCTTCCGACCGGGCATATCCGAGAGAAGGGGCAAAAGAGAGGAAAGAGAACGGCATGGGGAAAAGAGCAGATTGTAATCAGTGTGGGAATGGCTCGTGACAGCCTCAATACACATGTGATATCCATCCCCTCGGGCCACGGGACTCATTTTTCTTTAGCCTATTCAATATAATCTATTTCGTCTACTTCTCACCTCTACCCACTCTCTCACTTCCCTTACTCTGCACAGATCATCCTCCTCTACTCGTATAAAAGGCACTTATTGCAGAACTCCTCTTATGTTCCACCTGGATTGAACTGTTCCTTGTCCTCGCGAATAACAGTACCCTCTGCAGGACATGCTCCGTGTTCTCGTTTCTCTCTCCTTCGTCGTTGCCGCCATCATGGCCGCCCCCATCAACACCATCGACGACATCCCCGCCGAGTACAGGGGTACGATGACCAACATTCTGTAGATTAAAGAAGGAGTAGGAGTAAACAGATTTGCATTGTGGTCATTGTGGCCAAATGCACTTTTCGCCTGAGTCTGGTTACACTTTGGCCTGTGTCTGGTCAAGAATTCCATAATGACAGAAATCAGAAAAAGTTCCTCTTACTCCTTCTTTAGGGAATGCGCAGTAAGTCCTACTTTCCAGACCTGATCCCAGACGAGGTCAAGGAGTTCATTATCAGCATAACCGAAGAAGAGAAGCAAACTATCAAGGAAATCTTCAACAACTACGCATTCTATAAGTCAAGGGAGGGGGTGAACACTGTCATTTGCCACTACGGATATCCTTAATTTTTCAGACTATTGCCGCCATCAAGGAAAAGTCACCCTCGCTCTTTGAGAAGATGGAAAATACTCGTCTCCTCTTCAGAGAGAGGTTTGACGCTCTCGGAGACGAAGCCAAAGCTTTCGCAAAGGAGGTACGGCACCAAACTCATACAGCTCCTCAGAGCTATCACAGTAACAGTCTTTTTTCAGGTAATTGAAGACATCCACAAAGTGGCGGTTGTTGCTGATGACGGAAAAAACCCGTATTTTCATGAGTTAAAGCTAAGGGTATGATGTTTTCGGAGTACGCATGATTATTTGTTACAATGCTTATATAAGCATTATCGTTTCCATAAGGAATTAGGTGTCGCATTTTCGCACACTCTTTTAACATGGTACCAGCCATGGTATAGTCCTGAAAACATCTGAACCAATGTTCAAATCACCATAGAGCGAAATTGTTGTCATTAGAGAGTACGCTGAACTCCACATCACTATGACCAACCGAATCCGCTCCAACATCGTAAACTTTGCAGATCAAATCCGGAGTGGAGAAGTACTCTGCTCTGCCCGATGCTGCCAAGGCCGACCTCGATGAGCAGTTCCCCATAATCTCCTTCTTCAAGACCGACAAGTTCCAGAAGAGCTTGATGAAGCTCCTCAAGATGAACTAGACAGTTCCCTTAATTTGGACATTGAACATCTGAAAACATACCACTGACAATGAGTTTATCTCTTTCATCTTCGTCACGTACTTTACGATATTTCAATGCTATCTAGGCGATTGTATAGATATGAGACATTCGAGCTACATTTTGCTTGCTATTTTAATATGCTTACAATAATAAAACGAATCCACAGTGAACAATTTTATTTGCAGCGAAGCTAGCTAATAAAGCGTCTACCAATAATCCGTTTGACTCATACAAAGAGAGATAGATACTAGATTGCGCACTACTGCTCATTTTGTGACATGAGGCATATTATGGACATGCAATGGGAGTGAAATTAGCATGGGGGGACATCGACGAGAAAATTTATGTAGAAGCACTGGCGAGGGACCGCTTCGGCAGCAGGAATGACCTAAACGAATTTTTGTTCTTTAGCACCCGTTTCCAAGCTATTCGTAAATCATTTTAAACCAAAGTTTAATGTTTATAATTTTGAAAGATCAGAGTCTCATAAATATAGCATATATGACTATTAGTCCCATTACCTCTGGTCCATCGGTCCAATGGTTGCGGCAGAGAATGCAGGTGCCGTAGGGGTCATCATTGGCCAGACATTCCAGTTGCCACCGCTCGCAGCACCTGAGATAGTTCACTGGGAATACAAATCGAGGAGCTAGTACGTTCAGGACTGGTTCGATAGTCGTCACTATTATCTATCGGTCGTAAATTAAATAATTTGTTTCGTTGGCGAGTTGCCAACTTTCGACTCCGAGGGTCCTCAAGCACTTCCTTTAAGACTTTCGTATTTTCGTACTCTTGAAACGACGTCCTCTAAAAATATGAAATTATATCATTGATTCAAGCCCAAAGATGAGCACTAAGCATACGCGCGGCATCCAAGGAACTGCTGACAGCGCCGGCATGCCACAGGATCACGGACCTAGAAATACTACGAATTGAAATTACAAACTATTAGGTTGTCCCGAAAGTTTGGAACTATTTCAACATGAAGGTTCTTTCTGTTATTCTTCGCTAGGTGAACGATGAGAACGTTCACATATGTTGAAATAGTTCCAAAC
>JACMIG010004505.1:0-10139 GCA_014805385.1 Levipalatum texanum
GGGATTCAGACCTGACGTCAGGTTAGGCTCGACCTCAGGTCAGTTCCCCAGACCTGACGTCAGGTTTGACCTCAGGTCGAGACACTTTACTACGGCGGCAGGTCTTGTGGACCGATTCCGTAAATTAGTGCAGATGCTCTTTTTATAAACAGCAGTGGATTAGTTATTCTATTAGGTTGGTGCGAAAGTAACGTTACATCGTACTTCAAACTGGCTTTTTGGATCCTGGTCTGCGCCATGGGGAGTGCATTTGGGCTGGACAGGCAAACGTCTTCAGCACCTACATCATATGATGTACGGAAGACGTTTGTCTACCGAACCCAAAATGCACTCTCCATGGCACAGACCAGGATCGAAAAAGCGAGTTTTGAAATACGATGTAACGTTACTTTCGCACCAACCTAATAACCAACGGTCGCGGATTACGGTAGAAGTTGTCTCAGGACCCGTAGTACTGTGGTCAAGATCCCAGGTCTTGTGGACCGATTCCGTAAATTAGTAGAAACACTTTTTGTCTACGGCCGTGGAATAGGTATTCTATTCCCCGATCGCGGATTACGGTATTGTCTAGAGCCCAAGCAATTCTAATTTCCCGTTCCACGACACTGTGTTTATCTCATAGTCCCCTTCTTTATCTCCGGAACAAAAATGGCTACGAAGCTGAAATTTTGCATGTCAGTTGGACCTGGATTCCAACCGAAGCCTGCACAATTTGAGCAACAAACTCTTTGATAACGCGGAGATACAGGGACCTGATGTTATGCCTACTGATTGATAATTTAGAATTGCTTGGGCACTTGACAATAGACGTTGTCTCAGGACCCAAAAAAAATCGTTTCGTCAAGGTCCCAAGGTGCCCAGCTCAAGGTCCTAACGCTCTTGAACCACCGTACATATGAGCACGTCCGCGTAAGGATCGACCAGGGCATTTTTCTCATTGTTCGCTGGGCTGGTCGATCCTTACGCGAATTAACTCATATTTACACTTTTCAGAACTTTCGTTGCAGACACATAACGCATTTCATATAGCAGTACATAGATTCAACTTACAGTTCGCTTGAGCAGGGTATAATAGGGTCGCAAGAGACAGTAGTTTGAGCATTGCTGAAATCATAGTGCTTAACCAAAAGCATTGGCAAAAAATTATCACGAACGCGGCCGAAATTCCTAATACAGTATCGGTCAAAAGTATCGGTCCACTTGTTTGCCTCTTCATATCTCTGCGAAAAATGGTGCAATTTCGATGCGATAAAAAGCATTTTGTAGCTGAAGTGAATCTTTTGAAGAATCTGAAAATCGGTTTTCCAATTGTTGCATTTTGGTGGATCAGATTTGCGTCGCGCCAAGACGTGATTTTTCCCATTTTACAATTTCACCGTGTCGTCACATAGGTTGAGATATCAGTGCTCAAAAATATGGTAAATTAAGGTCGCATATAGACACATCTCAGACTATTTTTTCCGATTTTTAGAAAAATCACAGAAAGCAGGAAAATTCCCGAAACATTGGGTCGATTTATGTATTTACTATCACAACAAGCACACGTTTAGACGTAGGAACCGTTTCAAAGTGGTTTTATACGTTTTAAAGCACGGAGAAAAAGATGTGATATGTCTTAGGGGTGTACCTTGAAATACGCAAATAATCGATATCTACCGTAATCCCGAATTTGCGCCCCTGTAGCTCCCTGGAAGTTAGAGGTGGAAATTTTTAACCAAAAAATTCGGATTCAGGGACCTCGAATTACCCACCGTACACGTTTTCAGAATTTTTCAAACACTCTCCTTTGCGTGGGACGTTGATTTCCGGCACTGAATTCATAGAAAAAGGTGACAAAATGAGCATTTTCGCACATTTTCAATGAATTATTGCACTAGCTAGCGTCGGAAATCAACGTCCTACACAAAGCAGACTTGCTGAAAAATTCTGAAAACGTGTACCTAGACTAATTCGAGGTCCCTGAATCCGAATTTGTTGGTTAGAAATTTCCATATCTAAATCCCTAGGAGCTACAGGGGCGCAAATTCGGGATTACGGTAGATATCGATTATTTGCGTATTTCAAGGTACACCCCCAAGACATATCACATCTTTTTCTCCGTGCTTTAAAACGTATAAAACCACTTTGAAACGGTTCCTACGTCCAAACGTGAGCTTGCTGTGATAGTAAATACATAAATCGACCCACTGTTTCGGGAATTTTCCTGCTCCCTGTGATTTTTCTAAAAATCGGAAAAAAATAGTCTGAGATGTGTCTATATGCGACCTTAATTTACCATATTTTTGAGCACTGATATCTCAACCTATGTGACGACACGGTGAAATTGAAAAATGGGAAAAATCACGTCTTGGCGCGACGCAAATCTGACCCCCCAAAATGCAACAATTGGAAAACCGATTTTCAGATTCTTCAAAAGATTCACTTCAGCTACAAAATGCTTTTTATCGCATCGAAATTGCACCATTTTTCGCAGAGATATGAAGAGGCAAACAAGTGGACCGATACTTTTGACCGATACTGTATATTTCAAAGAGTTTATAAAAGGCACGTCAAATGGAAACGCTATCTTTGTCCTAGCTGCATAGGGATTCAAGCAAAGGAAGGGACCGATATTGGAATGAGACAGGGGCGCCAAACACAAGAGTGATACGGCTGCAAAACAAACGGCCGCGGACATGATATTGTCTAGTATTAACGTAATGCGGACGTGACGGGCGAACTGCTCCGCTGTCTGTAGTGTTATGTATGAATGATCTGGGTTGATATCATTCATTGCTTTTATAACCGCGGACTGGGTCGTGCGTCGCCTCCGCATCATTTTACAGCCGGACTATGTACGAATTTGCATCGTGTGCAAACTCCTAGAGATATCAATGATGTTTCATCAGCCATAATTTGCTCAAATAATATTTCAGCATTTGAAACCGGGATAATAGTCGACGTACGACGAGATCAGAACGAACTTGGATCAACACGATTGTTTGCTCTTAAATTCCAGCGGAAATTGATCCATTCTTTCAAGCGCTATTCACGCGGATGGAATGTCCATGCCAAGGGACCAATTTCCCGATAGCAGTTGCCTTCACTACATTCCCTTCTCGCGCGTAGAGTAAACAATGGCTCATCTTCCTGATAAGGATGGGCCACGCCGATTCGAAACCGAGTATCGAGAGTGGCTTGTGACTTGGAATGTTTGATATTGAGATCAGCACCAAAGAGCGACGGATCCAATTACCGAAATAACGTCTTTACACGCTCCCGTTTTAGGTTTTAGGCACGATTGGGATTTTGGGGTTGCAGATGCATAGAAAAAGGAGGGACAGTGGAGAGAGAATAGGCGGACTGGAACACAAAAGGAACAGCTTCGGCACCCATCCATGCCGCCTTCTCAACCGATGTACTTCAAAACGACGGGATTATTTTCCACAAACTGCAGTGAAAATCATTTTCGCGTAAAGACATCTGATAAAAGTGTTCATAGGAGAATTAATAATTGTAAACATTAGGGAATCGTTGCCCGGAGGAAGTATTACGCCATTAGCAGAGCCATTGTTATGAGAATCGCGTTTAAGAATTGACTCATCGCTGCAGTAGAGAAAGATAAGACGGTTCTGACCAAAGATGATGATGCTCATGCCACTTCTGGAAATCCGATGGGCGTTTTCAC
Organism: Levipalatum texanum; assembly: GCA_014805385.1. Classification (NCBI taxonomy): domain Eukaryota; kingdom Metazoa; phylum Nematoda; class Chromadorea; order Rhabditida; family Diplogasteridae; genus Levipalatum; species Levipalatum texanum. The sequence goes on from JACMIG010004505.1 coordinate 3,668, forward strand.
ATTGAAACGCGGACTCGAACCACGGAGACGAGTGATTATATTTTTCAGGCGCCTTCCTGTATGGGATCATAAGCGACTGATGCAGTAGCCCAGGTGCATTATCTTCTTTGAACTTTCATTGAATGGCTTCGTTCAGGACCTACAGAAATCATACAAAGACAACGACACCCCGAGTCAGCAACATTTGAAACGCCGAAAAGAACACAATCTTCGTGAGTACTTTTTTCCTCGTTATTCAGAGAACACGTTGCAGACTTCTTACTGAAGAAGAAATATGTTTGCATCCTATTGGAAAATGCAAAATTAAGCGATCATGTTGTAGATAATGATTTGATTTGATTTTAAAATGTGACTGATAAAAATTTGTTATGATGAACTGTGACGGTTTCTAAGCTGATTGAGGCATGTTTCTGGGCCGGACTAAATGCAATTTATTCGTTAGTCCAGAACGTCGTTTATCCACAATTTGACTGTTGAGTCAGAGGGGGCTTTCTCATCCTCTTGCCGGTTTTCTGAAAGTGGGGAAAGGGAATCATCTTGAATCGGCAGTTACTATCCTTGCTCTGAAAGTGAAACAGCGGAGACGTGGCGCGTGGACGGTTTCAGGGCGAGGAGTGGCCATCCATGCGAAAAGCATGATGTGCGAATCAAAAGAAAGGCAGAGATTTCACTGCCATAACATACAACTCGAAGGGTGAGCCACCTGCTGCGCGTCGATGTACCATCCCATTTCGGCTGGCGGAGCGCCATGACTGCCTAAAACAGAAGGTGCGGAGGGAAAGACACGTTTATTTTATGGAAGAGGTTCCATCGCTTAGCTGGTTTTATTTCCATCCACTCCTTCCGCGATTGCGTCCAAGACGAGAATGCAGAATCAGAATCTATTTGAAAACCCACCATGAGCGAGAAACATTCTATATTTTTTGGATTCATATCAGTTCCGCCTTCGGATTTCCCTCCAGTCCTTTCTCTCCATCCTGGCTGTTTGCCCCCAGAAAGATTCAAAAGAGGATAAACCTCGGCTCCCCCTCCCTCTTGCTGCATAATCACCATGAGGAAGAGAGGGGATACCCGATACCCATTACAGGATGGATAATGGCCGGGAAGTCCACCTGCTCCATAATCACCGTTATTATCCCCCCCTGGCCTCTCGTTAGCTGAGAACCCCGCCCCTCCCACTAGCTCTGCGATCGGTCCTCCCTCCTCGCGCCCCTCCCCATATCCCCTTTCTTGTCTCCTGTTTAAATGTCGGGGGCCATGCATTCGCAGATGTTCTAATGCACACTCCAAAAACCTTACGCACGAGACGAGCTTTCTTCATCTTTTGAGCAACGATCTCCTTATGCTGTAAATATTCACAAAATCAGCTTTCCGAACATCTTTTGAGTTTAAAAACAAAGCTCCATTTTACTCCGCAAAACTTGCTGGTGAATTATCTAGTTTCCGATTGATTTCGTTTATCTGCTCGTGTTATTTCTCAATTGCGGGAAGCTCATTTCAGAAACGCACTTCTACGCAGTGCTCTTGCAAAACGGACAGGATTAACCATGACGAAAGACACCGAAAAACACAAATAAGAGGTAAATATTTATTACTTTTTGCAGATTTCCCTAATATTAGCAAATGATGATCTTTGCCTGCCTCACTGTCTGTCCATGTGCCGTAAGACGCTCCGATATGTTATACGATCCGCTCATTTTGTCCTTCCCACCGTTAACCAAAGATCTATTTAATTGTGAGCACTCGGCGGGGCTAGGCACCAGTGGCCGGGACTCTGAGGGCAATGCCCGCCAATATTGCACAGACATAGCTAGTGCTTGTTTGTAATGGAGTAAATTGCAGATGAGCAAACCTTTCTTACCAGCACCTCGGATCTGAGGCCACAACCCACAGCTCCACCCTTCCACTGGTTCCTCTGCTCTCCCATCATAATCTCCACCAGCTTCCAAGAGCTCGAGAAAGTATGCCCCAATGCCTGAATGAAATGTCATGTATAACTTTAGAGGCGTCTTCTGACACTTACTCAAGGTCCTGTGCATGACGTGAAAATTCGGGAGGATAGCCACATCGGGAAGTGCAAGATTGAAAGATCACATCCCTGCTGCCAACGCACAAGGAGTGGTAAGGAGAGGGAGGGCGGGAGGGAGGAGAGATGGGAGGAGGGAAAGCCATTGCAGATTCACAAGTGGCTCACGTCGCTACCAAGTCCTTAGGAAACCACCCGCACGCTGAGAATGCAGATGATGCAGCCAGTCGACCAGTCTAGGGAGGGCACCGAGGACGTCCATTCGAAGGTCGAGGAGGACTGAGTTCGAGCAAATATGATTTTTATATAATTTTTAAAGCTTTTTATTATTTATGCCGCTTTATCCATCATTAAACACGGTGATAATACGTTGTATCTCGTGCATTTTTGCAATCACATATATGAAGCTTCATCATTGACTAAAATAACATCAGCTACCTTTCCGCTCCGCAACGTATTTCTCAAAAAAATCGTTGGAGAGACATGGGTGGGCAGAGATTGCTCCCGTGAACTCGCCAGGGGAAAGCGGGAGGATCATTAGCTTCCTTCCATTCAGGAAGCTAAAAAGAGAAAGATCGGAAAATGAATCACAAATTCAAAGAGAACGACAAGGGTCTACTTTCTCGCTCATCGGTAATGACGAATGAAGTGCAGAGACGTGAGGCCTGAAAGCCTGCTTCTCAACGAACTCCGCCCCCGAAGAGGTCTCTCGATTCCATCGGAACCGGCGGAGCGGTCTCTCATATCAATGCGACTCGTCTCCCTCGTCCTCGGAGTGCTCTCTGCCGTCCATGGACTCGTCCTCGTGAGTCCTGCTCATTATCTCTCCTGACGCAAATGGATGGCAAATAAACGGAGCTTGCCGCCGATCCCTCGATTGATGAACAGAGAAACTGGAGAAAGGACGTATCCCCTCCGCCTTTTCTCCAGGATATCTCAAAGCACAGAAGATTCTTCCAGGGGAATGTTATAATTAAGACGCGTTTTTTGCTCCTCGGACACGGTGGTACAACCAAGGGTCCTGGGAGGAGTGGTTTTGCAATTTGGTGTGTCTTGAGTGCCTGATTACCAAAACATACTTGGTTCGGCCAAAAGTCGATTATAGAACATTCGGCTCTGTTCTACTTTAAGGGTTTAGAGGAACCACGTACGAACGCAGTGACGTACACCACCTTTGGACCACCTCTGGTACGAATGCCGTGACCTACACCTCCTTTGGAACCACCTCTTGTACGAACGCCGTGGCCTACACCACATCTAGTACCACCTCTGCGACCACCTCTGGTATGAACGCCGCGACCTACACCACCTCTGGACATTTTGGACCACTCCCCCCAGGGCCCTTGGTTGTACCAGCGTGTCCGGGCATTTTCGAATGTTACAGTAAACGCATTAAGATCAACTTATCCGGAGCTCCAATTCATATGCATTTTTATAGGCGATTCCCTTGAGCACATTAACTGAAAGGAGCCTGTTCATCTTCCAGGTGATTTCACAAAGGGCTTCATACAGACGATGTCGGATCCAACGTGGCCTATGTCATTGGGTCCAACTAGTCAGATACCGCGAGCTAAATTAATAAGCGAGTATCTCGTGACCCCAAGACATCCTCCATGCCACTCCTCTGCCTCCTTCCTCCAGCCTATCAACCGCATCCTTACTTATTCCAATATTTTCTTAATGATAATTATAAAACATATTAGCTAATCATTCCTGAGTCTTACCAAATTCAGAAGATACGCGTGAGTCTTTTTTATCTCCACTCCTGGCGCGTTCGCTAAATAGTGGTTGTGTGTCCGAAGAATACTGGGGATTACTGTAAGCAATTTAGTTCGGCTAGCCTCGAGGTCTACTTTCGTTTTCATCATTTCACACTGCTTATTTGATATTTTAATGGTATTATTTGAAAAGATTTCATTGCAGAAGCGCTCCTACACAACGCGGATCGAAGATGACGTTTCACCTGTTGTAGAGAAGACGGCCATTGGGCACATTAATGAAAAGGTACTAATTTTTGAAATAAATTATAAACTAAATTATAATGTTGGGGCCGTAATTCTTTTTTATTTATCCTAAAGTGAAAATTACATAAACTTTTCATCGTTCTACCGAAAAATATATATATATATATATATATTGTTCTACCGAAAAACCCTATGAACTTAAAAAAGTAATTTATACCTAATTGCAGCTAATGATGGAGCGACTCGCGGTGGTGCTGGAAGACCGCTGGCGTTACAAGGTAACTAGTTATTTTTTGCATTCTAGTGAAAGTAACAACGCGATATGCCCAATGTTTCACATCAATTCGAAAGAATTTAGGATTCCTCTTTATGTTAATTACAAGTGTCAAGTTTTGTAGCTGCAAGAAAACGTGACATCGTGGTCGCGGGCGAGGAGAGAAGCCACCTTCTCCATGACGAAGGCGACGAAGGCCTTCATGCAGATCGCAGAATCCACGGTGAGCTTTCATTATACGTGAAATCAAATTATTGTATACTTCAAAAATATATGTTTTTCCAAGTGACCAATCGAAACTACGACTGGAACCGAGCCAGTTTAACAAAATATGCATATCAGCCGTCATTTGAAACCGAATTTACGGGTAGCAACCGAATTAATGCGTTGCATTGTAGAACCACGATGCGAGAGTGAGCTGCGATCGATGCGCTCGCCGTCTCTTCGAAGCCATGAGGGCATTCGATGCCTACATCGAGGTGAGAAACCATTTATACTTTCAAGCAATTAATTCAAGCAAAGCTATGAGACCTTTCGTGCACGATTGATCAATGGGAGACTCAGAAATGTTTACATTTTTGTCTTATCTGCATCATAATTTGTCATTGAGAACTATGATAGATTTATTCAAGTCGACTGCACTTTAGTAATCACAAGTTCGCATTGCAGAAGAGGGCGCGACTCGAGATCGTGCTGGTCACGGCGTGCCCGTAAGGACTGCATCTCAGCAGTCAACCCCCAACCCAACTCATTTTTTAAATATATTTTAGTCCTCTTGTGTTCTCGTTAGATAATATTTTTGCTTCTTTTTAATTGTCTGCATTGATTTTAACAAACGATTCCGTTTCTTAGATATACAAACATTTGTACTACATTAGAGCGATTTGTTCAGTGCGTAGTTGCATCGGTAAATGTTAATTTTCTGCATTGACTGCACATTAGCCATAAGAACACTGACGAGGAGTCCAAAAGACTTCTGGAGGGAAAGGCGGCAGCTTCTTACGTAAGCGAGATTCTCTCTTACACTGCACAACTGATGTCATCTCGTATCCCTCCAGTGCAGTTCGAATTTGGCCTGGGCAGTCAGACTTCAATAATTAGAACTACTTCAAAACCGCTCATGAGCCTGAAGTCTTTGACAGCTCGGGGACAATAGAAGTCGGAAGCTCAGCTCCCTTAAACTCACAAAATTGCGCGTCGTATAGGTAAAGAGTGCATCCTTCGGTGAGTGATGTCCCCTCACTTAATCTCGGAGTTTCACTTAATCCCAATTTTGAATCGGGTTAATACTTCTGTTATCTCGCTTCCGATGTTAATTGCCTTCGATAAGTTAACCCATATCCGATGTGAAACAAACGGATCAGGGTTGCAAATTGTCGGAGTTCCAAAGGCTAAATCATCGTTAGTGCACAAATCTGCATTGACTCATCGTTCTAACGACCGAGAAGTCATGAGCAGATGGCCGAGTGGATAACTAGCTGGTTTACGGATCACAAGATCTCGCGTATCATTTGCATTTTATGAAGCTGTCAGATAACGAAAATGTGAAATCATGTGGTCCGGTAATACAGCAGTCCTTGAATCTCTGTTGCCAGGAGATGGGTGCCATAAAGCGAAGCTGTCTCCTCCTTCAAGCTTAGTTCATTCCGGGTGCAGGGTGTCCCCCATGCACACAAAGTCACAGCACTCATTTTGGAGCAGTAAACAACATCGAAGTGGGCGAATGGAGAAGTTGTCAGATTATTTGCAGAGTGCAGTATAATATCCGCTACTTGTCATTCTTCTGAAAACGTGGTTTGATTCCTCTCACCGATCGAGTGGGCCTGTCGTTTGACTAGCTCGCTCAAGTCGACGAGTCCCTCAACAGCTTCGTTTACTACAGAGTAGGGTTTGCGCCCTCACCTCCTCCTCGTTCGCTTCGTTTCCTAGGCAACCTGTGCCACTCCCTTTTGCCACGAAGACTTCGTCTCCCTCTATGATTATCTGCAGTATCAAAAGAGCGTCAGAACGGAGAGAGCGAGACAGTTATCAGGTTGAACCGTAATTATGGAACTATTTTAACACTAATATTCTTTCTTTCGTTATTCGCGATAGGGGCGATCGAAAAATTAGAGCTCCCCTTCGGTGACTCCTATGGTCTTCTGACATCGCTCGGGTAAATTGCAAGCCCTTCCCTTCTAGAAGCCAACGAGGTAGGAGGCGAAGAAG
>JACMIG010004506.1:0-10139 GCA_014805385.1 Levipalatum texanum
GCATTGATCATGCTTTTTACCGTTTCTCGATAGCTCACTGCATTGCCGAGATATGACGCGAAAACTAGCGCGCGTCTGGAGAGGGGAGAGGCGCCAAAAGGTGGGCCGCGACGCGGCCATTGGGCGCGTTGCGGCCCACTCGCGGGCGAAAATGACTACCCTTCACGTAAACGCAAAAAGCAACGGAATAACGCAATTGATCGACGTGAAATTTGGAGAGGAGTTAGATTTATGCTTTTGACACGCAAATAGCATCACGCAGCCAGGTTTCGTTGCTTGTGGAATTAGCCCCACCTCGATTTGCACCGAAAAGTCCGAGTGGGCGACGAACATGCCTTGATTAAAGCGTTTTAAAAAGTTGTTTGGCGTGATTTTTGTATTCGTGCGTGATGCTACAAAATGAGCTTTTGATCGACTGATTTGGTCCAGTATTCCCGCTGCTTTTTGATTGGAACCACTTTTTAGCGATTTCATGTCCCCCCCCCCCAAAATGGGCGGAGCTTGCGGCCCCTACATATAAGAGACTAGACAATACGGAGCTCCGTATTGTTCTATACTATCACATTACACCCCCTAATGATCTGATATAAGGGGTTACTGGGGTAGGGTTTGGATGGAAACCTTGATCGGATGATCTTTGAACGGATTATCTGCCTTTTGAACAGCCATTAACTCCGTTCCGTCGGGTGAGATGATCAAGCTGGGCTTGCAAAATTCCAATGGATACTTTTGCCGTGCCATAATACTGCAATATTTCTCTCTTCCCACCGAATATGAGATTTTTTTCAGCTACAAACCTTCCGTCTGTCATGTCCAAAAGAACGAGTTCCTCCTCTGCGTCAATGTCACCCCAGTGGGGGTGGTATCTCGCTAGTAGATAGTTGCTAAATTATATTTATAGTTTGGTACATTGCGGATCCATTCGCACCTGGTAGCACGTAGGTATATGAAAAAAGCTCCCGCGCTCGGCATATGGGAGTGGGAGAGTTGTTTCGCGCAGAATATCTCCCGTTTGAGCGCAATACAAACGTACCTGAAGTTTACAGGTTTCATTTTGCGAAATTATGATATTTTAAGGTTCTACGATTCTGAGCAACTTGTTGATCCCTCCGCGAATATAAGCCAAAATTCGAATTGTATTTAAAAAAATTCAAAATTAGATTCACCGCTCACCATATATTCTGTGTAATTGCCTCCATGCTGAGAGTAGATCATTTTGTTGTGTATAATTGGTCCGTATTGAGGAAACTGAATCAAACCAGATGATCATAGCTTTCAAGAAAAGAATCGCAGGTTCAAATATCGTATGCGACCTACTTTCGTTGAACATTTTCAGCCTTTATCTGGCTTTAAAAAATAAAAAAGAATCACCGATTCAAAACGTAAACTTTTGTATCTTAATGGTTGCATAAATATGTACTTGCATTAGCTCCATGGATGGTAACTGGTAAGTCGAGGGAAGGATCGAGTGAAAGCTTCGTCTCCGCTGAGAATCGGGTCTCGAATACAGTCAGTTGTGGCTTACCGGTGATGGGGAGAAATTGAGAGTTCCATTAACGTGCCACGGGAACGCTAAAATCAACACCTTCGGACCTACCGTAATATATGCTACTAATATGCTTTCTGACCTGGTCAAATGCCGATACAATGAACGTCGAGCCATTGAACAAAATATTGTCGTAACGTTGAAGAACGAACAGAATATCTTGGTGGAGCGTCATTAACTGAATATCGACAGAGTGTTTCATGTGCGAAAGAAAAATATGAAATGAACTTACCACACCACGCATATTAGCTTTCAGATCTAGTGTGTAGACGTGGTCGATTCCATCCCGAAACACTTCCATTCCGAAAAACTTTCAGACCTTTCAAAACATCTGCAAATGAGCCCTCGTGTCAACTTATGCAAGTTACTGCAAAGAGCGCGAAATCGCTGACCTTGAAAGTAGGTGCCATTTAAATCATTCCAACAATGCCCCGGCATTGTTAAGAGAATTTTCTGACAGTATGACCTTGCACCCACGGTGAGAATCTATCCATGCTCTCTGGAGGGTCCAGAGAATGTAACAAAAGAGGGCGATAGAGAAGAGCGATAATCAGTATTGCTCATGTTGTTCCTTTTTTCCGGCCCGCCTGTTCTCTCGTTTTTCATTCCCGTCTGGAGAATAGCTGGATCGGAATGCTAAAGGCAGATTGTGCACCATCACAATACATAACACCGGTGTTTTTCACCCATAATAGAAGGATCCGTAAATTGTATACATATGTAATTCAATTATGCCAATTGTTTTATTAGTAAAATCGTGATGATCAGAACCAAAGGAATTAAAGTAACAGTGTCATCATTATATTCATGCGAAAAAAACTAAACAAATGTGGGGAAGAATTTTGAAGAAATGGAAACAGGATTTAGAACGGGTTTATAAAAAAAGGGGAAAAGTTTTAGAACTTGGGTTTTTTACATTTCAAACGTTGAATTCAAGTTTGAGAAAGCAATCATAACTTCGATTCTACCAGAAAAGCGCAATGAAGAGCAGAACAGAGAGGATAATGTCCAGATTCTCAATAACGATACGATCACTTGGATTAGCCGGCATATTAAAATCGTGATCACTTTCAGCGGACTCAGCGGACGGAGTGTTTACAACGCAATCATTTTGAATCCATGGTGTATTATCGTCGCGAACATTTTTGACATCCGACTTCACTCAGATCACAGCCCTTTTTCGGCTCGGCCGGCCAACACCGCGAGTCTGGGAACGTTGATGAAGAGAGAAATTACCTCAAAAGGATTTCTGAGAAGAGACTCGTTGAATGCATACCTCTGCCTGATCATGGTCCTGAGCTGCCAATATCTCACTGCCGTCTCGTGAAATTACCAAGGGACATTTAGATTGATTCCTCTTCCGGGAAATTGTCCTTAAATGTTTCTCTTTTCATTGCGCAAGGAAAAAAGCCAACCTCCCATCTCTGAGGTCTGCAATGCCGAGTTCTCCCACATCTTTAAGCGATCCTTGGCAGAAAGTCCCAATGATATAGTTGCTAAAATATTTCATCTCCAAAAATGCTCATTTTCAAACCCCGCGACATGTTGAGGAACGAAACGAATCGGATCCCTTATGATTGGCATAGGGATTATTATTTCGCGCAGAATATTCCCACTTTCAGCACAGAATGTAGAAACCTGAAATGTGTGAATGTAGAAACCTGAAATCTACTTAAAATATTGAACCTGAAATGTTTGCCTACAACTTAAAATTTGGTAAATTATTGTTCTGGACGCATCCCACAAGTCTTCTACTTTCACATCTCTTAAGCTTGTGCAACGAAACTTCTCTTTTAAAAAATCGACGTGAAAAGGATTCTACTAGGGTTGGGCCAGTAAAAAAAATTTGTGAAAAAAGGACAGAAGGAAACAGGAACTGTAAGCATTGTTTGCTTCATGTTTACATAATCAGAAAGTTTACAAACAAGAAATTCTACTCTCTCGTGACCAGAGATTCGAATGCATGTTGTTTTCAAATGCTACGGGTTACCAGGATATTACAATATACCGCATACCTTCTGATCTCCGTAAAAATATGCATCACAAATATAGATTTCTTTGTGGTGTATAATTGGTCCGCCACCAGAATTCTGAATCGAAAAGTTGCTTGAAACTTTGTATAAAGTTAACATAATGATTTAACACTATAAATTGGTTAATACGTGGACAATTTAAAAAAAGTGGATTTTATTACTGGACAAATAAAGAAATTGTATCTAGAAAAGAATATCCCATCAAGAATTTTGACAGTGGTTTTGCGAACAAACAATTACCGTTGCCCGGTTTATAGAAACGGGGAAAACGACCGCAGGATCAAGTGGTAGCTGCGTTTCCGCTGCAAATGACGCTCAAATGGAATAGATCGGACGAACCTGTTATCTTTAAGATTTGGTTATTCCTAAATTTGTGCTTGTGTAGATAAAGACTGTTCACAAAGTAGTAGGAGTCTGCGAGAACTGACAGAGTACGAGGCACCAAAGGGCAATGATCTCCTTTCATAATCAAACTGTATCGTTTGTCTTCTAGGATCACTGAAGAGGAACTATGAGAATTTTTTCTGCAGTATCATCCTACCTTTCATTCCGGTCCTTTGGAATAGAATTGTAATTAAGCCAACAGAGAATGTGTTGTCGAATTGATTAATTTGTTCGATTTCTACTCCAATCGCACTGCATAGCGTTTCTTTGTCAGAGCATCGCCAGTATTCGATAGTGTTGGCAAATTAATTCATGCGTCTCTTCATTTGTCTAGTCTCTCATCGGTCAGACAAATTGAGAGACCAGACGAATGAAGAGACGAATGAATTAATTTGCCAACACTAGTATTCGAGTGCTCTAGTGGATTCATAAATATATAAGACCCCTTAGATTAAAAAGTTGGGTGTAGTAAATTAGTAAATTTCCCGGGCTTGTAAAATGCACTTTTGTGTGCAGAAGTGCACTTTACAGGCAGGGGAGGTTTACTACACCACACTTTTTAATCTGAGAGGTTTTATATCCTCCTGGCACACTCTTGTGAATTTCCCCAATATTTAGAATGGAAGCTGTACTTTTTTCGAACGGGAATAATGTTCACGACCCTCTCGTTCGCGTCAATTATCCGTCTGGTCAATTGGTAACAACGACGTCCGAGCGGTTGAAGAAAGATCTAAAAGTGGCGTATTCTGTGCGAAATGCCAGAAAGAGAAAGGGCGAGGGAGCTTTCTGGGCTTTTGACCTCGTCGAATGTGGACACCCAAAAGTCTCCAGAGCCGCTTTGAACAACGAACAGAATATCTTCGTGAAACAGCATCAGCTGAATTGGTTTCATTTTATTTACAGTCGAAAGTTTGCAAGGAACTTACTGATATACTCTTTTTATGTGACAAATCGAGTGAGTAGTTGTGGTGGATTCCATCCCGAACGACCGCCATTCCTCAGATGTTCAGCTCGGACTTAGATGCTATGAAAGCACTAATAGCGAAAAATATTTCGAATCAGCGCTCGCGCTAAAGTCGTTTGCGCGCGAAATCAAGTAGCTTCTATTTTGCGGTCATACAATGCGGTCAAGTTCCCGGACTCTTCACCGATCCCACAGATCTTGAAGTATTACCCACCGCTGATTTTAAGAGAAAATGACAATGCAATAAGGCAGATTTTCCATCAATCGGTCTGAAAAGCTGAATGAATTCTGGGGAGAGGAGTCACCCAGTGGTCAGTCCAGAGAATGTGAAAGAGGGCGGTAGTGAAGAGCAAGAATCGGTATTGTGGAGGTGCACAAGATGTTCCTTTTCGTGTTCCGACACGCCTGTTCTCTCGTTTCTCATTCCCGTCTGGGGAACAGCTGTACCGGAACGCCAAAGGCAGTTTGTGAACCATCACAATACATAGAACCGGTGGTTTTCGCCTATAATAGAAGCGAGGAACCCTGCCTTTGGTGCACATTGAGCTCTTTCCAGTATTGAGGTACACATAAAGAAAAATTGTATCTCCACGAAGCAGTAATTCACTGTTTGAATGAACACCTTTGGACTATAGAGAACAGGGAAGCATTAGATAGGCAGGTTCCGTAAAATATGTGTGTATTTCAACTATGCCAATTGTTTTATTACGAGTTTTATGAGTATACAGCGTGATGATCAGTATCAAAGGAGTTGTCAAAACTAAACAAATGGGGGGAAGGAGTGTGAAGAAATGGAAACAGGATTTAGGACGGGTTTATAAAAAAAGGGGAAAAGTTTTAAAACTTGGGTTTCTTTACATTTTAACTTTGAATTCAAGTTTAAGAAAGCAATCACAACTTCGATTCTACCAGAAAAGCGCAATGAAGAGCAGAACAGAGAGGATAATGTCCAGATGCTCAATAACGATACGATCACTTGAATTAGCCGGCATATTAACATCGTGATCACTTTCAGCGGACTCAGCGGACGAAGTGTTTACAGCGCCATCATTTTGAGTGCTCGGTATATTAACGTCGCTAACACTATTGGCAACCGATTTCAGACAAATCCCTGCCCTGTTGATTGCTCGACCCGCCAGTAGAGCGAGTTTGGGAACATCGACGAAGCGAGAAATGACCTGAAAAGGATTTCCAATAAGATATTGTTTGAAGACATACCTCCGACGGATCATAGTCCTGAACTGCCAATATCTCTGTACCGTCTCGTGAAATTACAAAGAGACATTTAGATAGATTCCTTTTCCGGGAAATTGTTCTGGAATATTCCTCCTTTCACAGCGTAAGGAACCCTTAAAGAAGGAGCAGGAGCAATATTTCAGTCACCATGGAAATCAGACCAGGCTCAGGCGAAAGTGCAAGTGCACTTGGCCGGAGTCTGTAAAATAGTGCACTTTTGCCACACTTGCCCCAGCTGTTTAACGGATACGGAACGTTGCTCCTACTCCTACTTTAAACCAACCTCCCATCTCTGAGATCCACGATACCGAGCTCTCCAACATCGTTAAGTGATCCCTGACAGAAAGTCCCAATGATATAGTCGCTAAAACATTTCATCTCCAATAACGAGCTCATTTTCAAACCCCGCGACACTTTGAGGCACGAAGCAAATCGGATTCCTGATGTTTGGCATAGGGATTGTTGTTTCGCGCAGAATATTTCCACTTTCAGCACAGAATACACAAATCTGAAATTGTTGTATATTTCTTGAATAAACGAAATCCATTGTGAACTATTGTTCTAGACGCATCTCTATCAAATATTTATGCCGCAAAAGTTCTATTTTGTATCTTCGTTGTGAAAAGACAACGCTCAATTATTGCACTACTTTTCTACACACACCGCTTACCTTCAGCTCTTTGTAAAAATCTGCTTTCCAAATATAGATTTCGTTGTTGTGTATAATTGGTCCATCACCAGATTTCTGCATCGAACAACTAATCAAGAAATTTCGACATTTTTTGCAAACAAACAATTACCGTTGCATGGTGGATGGAAATGGGGAAAACGACGGTAGAATCAAGTGGAGGCTGTGTTTCCGCTGCAAACATCTCTCAAATTGAATACGTCCAATGTACCTGTTATCTTGATGAATTGGTTATTCCTAAATTCGTGTTTGTGCACGTAAAGGTTGTTCCCAGAGCCGTAGGAATCAGCGAGCACTGACAGATTTCGAGGCACGAACACTCCTTTCATGATTAATTCGTATCGTTGGTCCTCGAGTTCCACTGAAGTGCACTAATTTGTGGCCAATATTTTTTCCGAACTCACCTTTCATTCCGCTTATTTGGAATCGAATTGTGATTAAGCCAACGGAGTATGTATTGTCCCGTATATTAATCTTTTTGATCTCCATGCCAATCGCACTAAATATCATTTCTCACAATCAGAGCAGCGGTATTGTTAAGGGGTGCTTCATATAATTTGCCCGTTATGGGGTTTCCAAGGAAAAATATTAGATACAATCTTGCTCCAACGGGGGATATACAAAACTACCCCCGATTTGTGGATATTATTTGAGGTTTCGTGAACCATGTCAGAGGTGATTTTTGGTGGACGGGGAAATTCCTCCACAATATTTACATACTTCTTTCCAACGGGAACAATGCTCATGATCCTCTCGACGCCGTCAATTTCCGGTATCGTTAGTTGGTAGTAACGACGTCCGAGCGGTTGAAGCAGATTCTAAAGAGAGACGTCGTTTGTTTCTTCACATGTTCGCGGTACGGTACAGAAGAAAGTGCACTTGCACTTTCGCCTGTGTCTGCATTTTAGAATATTTTGGCCACAATGGCCACAGCTGTTTTACGGACACGGAATCTTCCTCCAACTCCTTCTTTAATAAACGATCGAGGGACAAAAACACCGCCTCTAACATCTCAGCAGCAAAAATAATCATGGAAAACTTCCACACTTATAGTTGGAGTTGATTAAAGTCCAACTCGCATGCAAATTTCAACCTCATTTACTTATTTACTCTAACTGGTAGTGAAGGGGTTGCAAAATAATGTTGATGTAATTGCTTAGATTTTTCTAAATTTGTCTTCTATTTTTCTAATTTTCCGGGGCTTTCTGACCTCATCAAATGTGGATACCTAGAAGGTGTCTTTAGGTAGTGAGCAGCCTTGAAGGATAAAGAGAATACCTTCGTGAAACATCATTAGCTGAATTGGTTTAATTTTATGTACGCTTGAAAGTTTTCAACGAACTTACCGATATTCTTTTCTTATCGACCAAATCGAGTGAATAGGTGTGGTGTACATCATTGTGTACATCATTCCGAACGACCGCCATTCCTCTAGATGTTCAGCGCCAGACCGCGAGACGCTTCTCAGCAAGACTATCGAATAATTTTTGCAAATCATCAATCGCGCTAAAGTGCCACTAGCACCAGATATTAGCGCGCGAAATCGTAGGCATTCAAAATCTTTAGCTCTGATAAGAATCCTCTGTCACCTTCGCCCAAGGTTGACTGTTCACGGGGAGTGAATTTTGAAATTTCCAATTTTCAGCGGTTAACTCCGAAGTACGTTTCCCGATCGAGAAGGAAATGAGGCTGAAAGTTTCTACGGATCTGTCCTGCCCGCTTACGTTCCCCATTCCTACTTCACATAGGTTGTAATGCGGTGTTAATGAAATAGAAGCATCGATAAGAGCACAATTTTTATTTCTTCAGGAATCCATATCAAATCTATCAGATACACGTAGTGGAGAGCGGCGATGCGCAGTGAATGTACTCGCAATTCATTCACAAATCAACGATGTAAATAGTCGAGATATTCGTGTGGACTAGCGCTCGAAGGGGTCGATATTCACTTTTCTAGCTCATTTCTACTTGTACTGGGGGATGTTATAATCTCATTCGGTCGGGGGAAAGCGCGAGAGATATTTCAGCATCGATAACAATGATATGGAAGAATGAGGGAATGAAAAAAGATTTAGAAACAAATACCCTTGATATCAGACACGGTGTGCAAGAGCGTCGTGGTGGCAAGCATATCTGGGGGAGTACAATAATTAATGCACTTTAAGAAGGACTGCTATGAACTTGCGTGAAAATGTTAACGGTAGATTACAGAAATAGTGGTAATTCACACAGAAGTTGACGCCGGGCCTTCTTTAATTATTACAGGCAAGCTTATTAATTCAGAATGAATTAACCCTAACAAGGTGAAGGGGCGACTCGATGGACGTCGGGGTCAGCGCTCGCTGCACTCGAACAGAGGCAGTGGAGGCGCGCCTCGGCGCTGCTACCTCCGAGGCCACAGCTCCTATGACTCCTATGACTCCGAGGGTGGAGGGAGGGGAGTCGAGGCGAGGGCGGCGGATGTCGTCGTCCGAGGAGGAGGTCGTAGTCTCGAGGAGCATGATCTCATCGTCCAACGGGCCTTCTGATTCACCGAATGAAGCCAAAAGGCGAGATACTATGACTCGGATCGCAGAGGGCTTGCGCTGCTTGACGCTGAAAGGGTGGAGTTAACTTGTTTTCGTTTGCCTCCTGGACTGTGACTGTTTTATTCGAGTCCGATGTCTGTAATTAGCGATTCGTGAAGAGCCGATTTCCAAAAGATTTCTTCAAAGGAGCGTTCATATTGGGGGTGTGGTACGCTCTGCTCACAGCAAAGTCTCTCGTTTGTCTTTCTTCTCTCGTATGGTAAGGGTATTATGATATGATCAATTTTTTAATCTTTACCCGGAGTTTGTAAATGTCATCACGCCTCCTTCTCCCCTGGCGTGGGATCGAAGCAGTCCTTTACCAGCTACTCCTTCTCCTCATCGAAGTCGTCCGAGTCGTTGTCTCTATGGTTATTACGGAATATTTTCTTGCAATGTCTCTCGTTTGTCTTTCTTCTCTCGTAAGTATATTATGATATGCGTTCATAGTTGGGGTGTGGTATAGTCCTCTCGCGGCATAGGATTAATTTCTTATCTTTCCCCAGCATCAGCGATGTGTCGATTGATATGAGTGACTCTTAGGAGGAAAGGGGTTCGTAAATGGCATCACGCTCCCTTTGCGAAAGATTCTTTCATAAACAATGAGTAGTATTGTCGGCGAAATAAACGTTCCGGACTGTACGCTCATCTCCCTGCGATCTCTCTCCACTGTTCTCTCGTTTCTCTACGCGCCAGACAACGAGAGAACAGTGGAGAGAGA
>JACMIG010004507.1:0-10136 GCA_014805385.1 Levipalatum texanum
ACTACCTTCGCGGTAAGCAGCGTAGTGATCTATCTTCTGCGGTAGAAGATAGATCACTACGCTGCTTACCGTGAAGGTAGTTCGCGCGTCGACTCCGTATCACTATAATACCGGACAACGGAATGAACGTTCCGGACCTTACGATCTCCCTCCAGAGTTCTCTCGTTTGACAATGAGAGAACAGTGGAGAGGAACATTGATTCCGCCGACAATATTCGTCACAGAGGAGTTTTCGTATGGTCATGCAACATACCTGTGTCGTGCTTCGCTGTTCAGGGAACGGTCCACGGGAGAAGAGTGATTCAAACGTCCTCGAGGTGTCCTGGAATCACTATTTTTAACCGAAGATTTCGGTTTTACTAACCCACTCCCGGAGATCTCGGAGAGGTCGGTCTCTGCCAAGATGCTGAAAAGACCCATTGCTATTTGTAAGACATAAATAAAGACATGGAAACCGGACTATGAAAGTAGAAATGTCTCTAGAATTTTATTTAAAATCCGAAAAAGGTTTAATTAGAATAAAAAACCAACCGAGAGCATGACCCTCCGTGTCCCTGGTTCCATCGGCTCAATTGTCGAAGGCGGAATGCTGCATAAAATTAATTTAACGGCATTTACCTTAATAATCGCTTTGTTCCTAAACTGGTTTGCACTTTATTTGCATTTTCGCTCCTCGCCCCCACACCTGTGACGTCACCTCATCGAATGCTCCAGAAGCTTCTAGAACATTCCTCGCTGACTTCACAACTATGTTACCGAATGTTCCAGAATGTTCTAGAACTTCATCTCTGACCATCACTTAAGAGGCCGTCTCAGCTATTCTCACGGCTGCTCGCCCAGGAGGCGGACATTGGGACAAAATCATGACGAGGGGCACCAAACTTCTGATGGTAAATGCACCCCCATGAGTTATTTGTAAATGTAGAGTTATGGAAAAATTCGAAATCCGCCTAGGTCCCGACGCGAAATCAATAACGATCTTAGATTGGCCATGACTTTTGTCTGAAAATCAAAGAGGAGACTCCAGATTAGCTTCAATGTGTTTCTAATGAAGTGCACTACATTTAGTGTCCCGTGGGTCATTGCTGGAAATGTAAGCAGAAAAAAGTTACTGATGTCATGTCGCACAAATCACACGCAATCGGTCATTTTTTTGAAAAGACTACAGTCTGGATTTGTCAGAATTATAAACACTGACCTACTATGCACCCCCATGCATATACATTTTTCATTTCATTGTCCCCCTAAATCAAAAAATTGCAATAATGTGTTAATGACGGCGCGGAGGTCGCGGGTTCAATCCCCGCCGCGGCCAACGTTTTGCTTTTCACTGTGCTGATTTTTCAGACTACGAATCTTTCTTCCCGGTATGCGTACATCCTTCTGGAATTCAAAAAAATCTACTATAGTCGACCTGTCCACTTTTGGTCCGACGTGATGGGGGTATCGTGGTCCAAATTGGCAAAAATAAAGTTTGTTGGATTCGGTCACGGAGTGTTACAGTGGGCATATGTCAGTGCTTATAAACTGTGTGGCTCGAACCAATAAAAGTTTAACTATATTTCCAGCGCACTAGTTCCCGGGAATACTCACCTTGGCAAAGACAACTTTAAAAAAACATACACATCGCTGACATCATCGTAGTCGTTGTCTCGCGGAATTCGAATCTCCTCGACTTCTTCACGTCTGAAATGCGACTAATTTTGATTAAAATATACCGCTTCATGCCATGTCAGTTTAATTTTTACCCTATATGATTGCAGCCCATAGGAATAAGAATAAAGGTGTGTCTCATAACATGGACATTTCAGGTGTCTCGGATTGTACGCATAAAGTAAACCGAAGGAATGGGAATTGAACCTGCTGCGGACCCATTCCGGATCTGGTTCGCCCCCTTCACCGCCACAGAAGCGAGCGATTATTTCGGCTTCATCCCTAAATTGTAGTTTGTAAAAAACCCTAGACATATTTCAACGAATGCCAAAAATATTACAGTTCTCGGTCGACAGCTTCGGCACTCTCCTCCGCGGCCTCCTTGTCAGCGAGCTCGCTGAAAGTCGTGCAATGTATCCACCGGGATTCGAAGCACCGACTATATTATTGCCATGAACCAGAGGTGTATATTTTGATTCCGCTCGCAACAATTTCGCTTCGAATATCTCCATCACCTCAAGCTCTTGAAAGCTACCGTTTTCTGGGATTAGATGGGATCATTTTCAATGGCTGTGCCAAAGGACAGCTGATGAATCTTTTCGGTCATGTAGATATAGTAGTCAGCATGCGCTAACCGCAGTAAGTATTTAAACACCCCTCTGGCTCTTGGCAATACCATAGCAACCGCGCATTACCCCTGATCCACCGCTGCCAAAAACACTAACTTCAACGTGTCCGCGCGGGGCTGATCCTCTCGCGGGGCGGGTCGTGCATCCACGGGCTGGCGCGTCGGTAGGAGAGTCAGCCAGTTCATGCCATTCCTGATAATTTAGTTGTACTTGAGAGACCGGGACCAGGGAACGCCTAGAAATTTGTGTAATCATACCAATTGAAGGCGTCACTGCTCGTGGATGCGAGATGCGGGGAAGCTCCGATTCCAGAATCCAGACTCTGCCTGAATTGAGTGTGAAATTTAATGCATGTATTTTCGTGATGCAAATCTGTTCCATTTTCAGTGTACTTTGAAAAGAAGGGTTGCCCCACCGTCTATCCATCCTGGTCTCCTCAGGCAGCAAGTCGAGCGGAGGAAGCAGTGAAAGTTTATCAGACATTTCGTAGAATAGCTCTTGGCCTGAAAATGGCACAGCATTGGAACATGGCGAAAATAGGCAGAAGAGGGAAATCGACAATTTCGAGTAAAATGGCTGTTTCATGGCATGGGAGGATACATGGAAGGCTGAGATTTCGACAATCTGCTCTTTCTACAGTCTCGAATCGGACAGGTACAGAAGGAAACCGGAACCTATGCAATAGTTTAGCTGGCCACCACGACTGATAACACGATGAGGGTCAGTCGTACGTTGGAGCTATCTCCGAGTGCTCGGAGGTCAAGCCTCTATCAGCGGTTCAAGTACTTCTAAATTCTCGTTTTGTACAAGAAGCCCTCTCTCCATTGAAGCCACTCTCAACGTACAGTGTTATAATAATAAAAACAGACTTTAATCGACTTTTTGCGCAGCCCGAAATCCCAAAAAGCCCCGGAACGTTCACTATATCCTGAAGGGGTTCGCGATTCGAGGGTCACGGGTTCAAATCCCCTCAGTTACATTCCCGGTTGCCCGTGGTCACCGTGAACGGGTCGTCCATTTCAATCAAAGCCTTTGTCTATCCTTCTTGTCGTCTGCGGTTCTCTCTGACTAGTGTATTCTCTAGATGGAGATCCCATTGCCATAATGGGCGCCCCGTGCATCACGGGACGCCCAATCCGCTCCTTTTCGTCCCATGCCTCGGTGGGGCTATTATTCTCCATGTTTTGGTCTTCAATCGATGCAGGAAGTCAAGATCGTGCGGGGCTGTATGAATGACAATCCACGACGCTTCCGAGATGCGTTATGAGACTAGAACACATCGTCCGAAAAGCTTCTGAGCCCCATTGTGCTATAATTGGACAACCAAATTCGTCTTCACTTCGCACCAAGGCGCGCAATGCTCTAGAGAAATCTGACGACGACAGAACTCTATTTTCAACGGAGAGGGAACAGGACAGACGGAATGCGAATTTAGAGACGTTTGGTTTGCCGATAATATTCACGAAGTTCCAAACGCGCATGATATATCGTTCCGGCCAGACTCCATTGAAGATGGCTTTCTCGTCTGAATGGTCAGACTAAGGACAGAGTTGATCACCAAGTATTATCCGAGTACACAACAGTAGTCAAAACTTGCAGTGTTGTGGAGTAGCATAATAGCAGATCCTCAAGCCTTTTTTGAACTTGCATACTCCACAGCTTTGCGGCAATGTTAGCAGCGGAGCACGGCAAAGAGTTATGGATTTGAACCCGAGACACTCTGATCCAGACCGGAGTGCTATGCCACTGAGCTATACCCCCCTTGCTCCTCCCTGCACGGGAGGAGGCCAGACATGCCTCCGCCTCTTATCCATGGGACCTGCTATCATCTGGGGATCCACAGGGCCTCAACAGCAATCTGATTTCAATCTCTCAGCCTTTGGAGAGTTGTATCTTCCCCGATAGTGCAGATAGACACAGGACCGCGGGACATTGGCACGGGAGCAATTGAACAGCGAGAGAGGCGCCGTGGAGGGCCATTGGAAGATCGACGACGTACTCAGATGTCAGCTCATTCTGGAGAGAAGGGGGAAGAGCAGAGATAAAAGTCCCCTTATCGCCAGCTGGCCACTTCAAGGATGTACAGTGTCCGCCGAGTGCGCCGCTTGGAATCAGCCAATGAATAATCTCACGCGAGAAACTATGGAGGGAGTGAGGATGGGTATTTTGGAGCCACGATTGGAACGCCATCTCGCGCTATGAACATAGAGAGACCGCCTCGCATTGTCTAGCAGCCCTCCTCTCCCCCGCTTTTTACTTCGCATCCCCAGCCGTGTTGGCCCTTCTTCTCCCCGCTTCCCCCTCCTCCTCTGAGCAATTCAAAACCCCGGAAATTAACGGCACCCTAGGCCCTCTAGGAAATACCAAAAAGAAGATAGATCTCGGCGGTAAGAAATGGCGCACGAGCTGCAGTCAGGATATTGGGTGTCAAAAGTGCACTCCCCTCCCATCCCCGACGCAGACGGACATGAGCGAGGCCGCTCCTTTGACCCTCTTTAACTGCGAGATCCCATGTTTCCAGTACAAACTAATGGCATCATAGACAAACGCGGTGCCGACAGGGGAAAACTATAGAGGATCTGTGCGGCGAGAGGAAAGAGGACTGCTTCAGTGGTCAACAACTGGCTATAAGGAAGGGAGGTCAATCCGTTCGATTTGCACAGTGCCTGCTGCGAGAATCTATCGATCCTGAGGCCTATTCCAGCATCGAAAAATGGAGGTTGAGTATACGAAGCAAAGATGGAAGCCGAGAAAAACGAGGGGCATACTATCTCATAACAATTCAAACACGTTGCAGTCAATTAGGAGAGGGCAGAATAACGGGGAGGAAGAGGCTGAGAGAAGAGCCACGGAAAATTTGGCGCCGTTATTTGAAAACCGTCTCGCGCCATAACAAGAGGGGGGCATCCCCCTCGCATTTTGCTGCCTCCTCTTAGCTCCCCTATTTCTCACTACTGATCCACGCCAATTGCTCTTTCCGAACGATTCAAACCGATTGCTAACGACGACTTGAAGTGTGTCTGTGCTGGAAATACCAACACAGACACACTTCAAGGCGTCGTTAGCAATCGCGCGCATAACGAACAGCCGATCAGTCTGCGATATGATTAGTGGAGAATTCGGGCATGTATGCCAGATGACTGCCCTCTTCACGCTAGAGTACTAGCCCGTCAGCAATTCAAACTCGGCATGCTCCCGTTGGAAGATCGACCAAGTTATGAATCATATTGCGAGAATAGGAAGAGGAGGCTATTTGCGTACATCGCGTTCTGATGGATCACACACTGAGCGCGCGAGGAAGACATGCCCGAAAATCAGTAATGCTCCGGGATGCAGTTACAGAAGAGGGTAGAGGGGTCAAGGAATCGCGCCGTCGAGAGGGTGCACAAACAAACAAATTCACCCTGTCGGCATCAGACAGTTATGAAGTCGACCAATTTTTCAAAAGTATCTCGCGAGTAATTAGGTTAAAATGAAACGGCATTCTCCCCTGTCCCTCCAATGTTGGAAGGGAACGTAGGGAAGGTGGGAGGAATTAGGGAGGAAGACCAACTCCGCAATCTGTGCTAATCATTCGGACAACGCGAATCTGACAGTCAGCGATGGAGAAGGCACGAAGAAGTGAATTTTTTGTGTCATATGGTAGCCGATGCACAGGATTGCGTACGCCTTTGTGGCTTTTCTGGAGGAGAAAATTAGGCATGCCCTGTTTCCCCATCGGGCAGAATGTGTACACATATGAAAATCACATGAGATTCGGGGGAATATTAACCTCATTTTGGTTCCGGGGATGAAAAGCAGAGAAACAGGGCAGGAAATAGAGCGACTCGCAAGCATCTGCAGATCATGGATGAACTATGACAGACGATCAAAAATGGAAACGTGGAAGGGGATGAAGGGGCCCCAGGTAAGCAACTAAGGACACGATGTCTCCCCCGGATTCCCGCCTAATACTGAACAGGCGTCCCCCTCCTCTCTATCTCTCCTCCTCCTCCGCCCCCCTGGCCCTCCTCTCCCTTCCTCTCCCCCTCCTCTCCCCTCCTACCCAACATGGGGGGTCCTCCTCCCTACCCGGGTGGATCACTCGCGTCCTCTCCCTGCCTGACCCAGGCAGGGGGAAGGGACTGTGACGTGGCCAAAAGACGAGAATGAGTCGGGCCAAGTTTCTCGGGAGGAGGAGTCCCGGAAAAGATTGCAAGGTGGAAAGGGCGAGACAATCAGATTCACGAGAAACACAGGCTAGTAACAGTTTCCCCTCCCCGGTCGAAATTAGTCACCCGCCCACTACTCATCCTCCCCCATGAAGCCGCGGCAGATTTCCGATAGTGATCAGGGGGCAAAAAAACGAGCGAGGAGTGAAGGAGAAGGGGGCAGGGGGCAGGGGGGAGAGGAGAAGGAAGGAGGAGAGATGAAGAACCATAAGACTGCACCTGCACCGTTCTTACTCACCAGACATCACCAGACAAAGAAACACATTAGACACCCGATGCAGCTAAAGTGATAGGGATGAGGAGGGGAGAGGGGGAGGGGGAGGGGGTCAAAGCCCCCCATAAAGGAACACGTTGCGTAGGGACGAAGGCGTAGACACGGGGGGAGGGAGAGGAAACAGAGACACCCCATTCTACCCCCCTTCGCGTCGTACGGCCCCCAATGCGCCCCAAAGTGCATCTTTAATGCAGATTGTTTAACACTCAAATCGTGGCACATCCCGAAAAGCCAACAAAGCAGCCAATAGGACATAGCCGATAATTGACGCTATGAAGGATGGAGAGCGGCCCAGGTGCCCTGTTACAGTGGATGCAGTGGACGACGAGAAGAAAAGAGGCCAAATTTCCGCGGAAGAATGAAGTACAGTAAACGAAGCCTGACATCGCGTGGTGATGGCTGCGAGGGGAGGAGGGGGAGAAGCCATGAATGCGAAATGATGATTGGAGATAGGGTGAGAAGCAAAAAACGGGCACATTGGAACCAAAGGGTAGAGTACGAAGATTCAAATCTGTCGGCAAGGAGGCAGTGAGGGGGGAGGGGGGAGGAGGGACTGCAGAGGGAGAGTTAACGGCCTGCACTCTCCAAATCAGCACTGGTCAGTCGTCAAAGGTGGAACAAATTCACGCCCGAAACATTGTGGGTGTTGAAGCGCAAAGGAGAGACGCCCCACCCCTCTCATTGCAGTGGGTGTCCCCTTCTCCCCCTCCTCTTTCGAAACTCCGAGTCACCCAGAAGAAAGTGCAAATCAGTACAGAAGAAAGACGCCCCCAGTAGGATGGCAGTCCAGTCAATTGCATAGAAACTATGGATGACAAGTCGGAGTCTCGGGTTATGGGATTTGGAAGTGGCATTAACGGAAGCCCTGCGAACTACCACGGATATTTCAGTGGTTATTCCACTGCCAAAATAACTGCAGACGTGTCAACCAATGATAATGATTGTCTAAATCAATCATATTTTCGGCGAGCCGAAAACCGAAAAACAAATTCATCGAGCGAGTTGTCATCACCAGAACAGTGCCAGAGAAAGATTGCAGCTTAGCCGTAAAGAGCAACCGGTAATGGATCAGGGGACTCCAATTGTGTTAACGCGTGACTAAGAAGATCGATAGCTGCGTGAAATTGCCACAGAGCACCTCGCGGCTGCCCCTTGAAGAGCAGACACTTCCGAGAACAAAAGCCCATAACAATTCATAGCGCATGATTTCGGGCATAAGGAAGCGACGCCTATTTTCACCATAGTGCACTGTCACTGTGGATCATTCGACTAACAGCAGAAAACAGGCTGCATTAATGCAACAAAAGAAAGAATAGAGTTCAGAGGCCTTCGACGGTGCGGTGCGATGAGGGGGAGGCTAAGTAGAAAGGAGGAAAAGGAGAAGAACTGGCAGGGGACCCATTGAACGGCACTGACGATGACTCGAGGGGGGGGGGCGCGCTATAGAGAGAGCGCCCAAGACGAGAGAGTCGGGGATGGCAGATAACTGTTTTTGTCCCCCTGCGACAAGCGAGCAGTCAAAAGAATCGTTATGTCCCAGACACATTAACACCAGCTGTTGTCACTTGAGTCATCGTTTGCAACTAGTTGACTGCCCAGTGGTTGGTCGAAGATGCAGAATCTGGGAATTCCCCGCCGCTGGTTTTGATCGAAGGAATTAACCATTCGGAATGAATACTGGTCGCCCTCAGTAAACGTAGTAAAATGGTTCGATCCCTATCCTGGCATGCGACACAGCCCTTTAGGCAAACGATTCGATAAGCACATCGTGATTTATCTGTACGGCATAATAATATTCCATGTTTTCCAGCATTCCGCAATCACGCCATTTTTACTGTGCTTAGTGAAGAGGCGACCAGCTAAACTGCATTCACTGTTGGTCAATGCCATTTCTGCCCGCCAATGTGCAGAAGGGCAGTGTATCAAGATGTCACGGCATTCGTGGAAGCCCTTGCACAGGACGCAATGTATTATGAAACAGTGTTCGAAAAGGTGGATCAAAAACGCGCACAGTCCGTCATTGGTCTTGTCCGGGCGTGGGAATTAGAACGCTCCGGGTTCTCCACAATATCCATTCGCTATCTCTTGGCCATTAATCCCATTATCGCACTTTCGAAGCATGTGGATTCATTTTGTGATTTACCAGTTAGCTCTGTTTGTTTGGGAGCAACGGCTTTATAATCCTTTGAAACTACGTGGTGAATTGACGGGCGCCTGGTGTATTGCTCTTTCGTTCCACATGAGAAGACGAGTCATGGCCATATTCGGTGCTTCCGTGCGCACTTCCTGTCACTCCCCCTGTGCCTGGCTGCCTATTCAAAGGCAGATCCCGCTTCAGAAGACGCGTTTCACATCATGGACCATCGTGATTCTGACTTCTTATGGGATGCCGGGGCGGCAGTCGCCCTGATCGCCATTGCTGTCGCCTTTATTGAGGCCAAGTTCGGCCTGTTCAGAATCGCATTTGGCATCGAGGTTCGTTATTATTGTTTGAAGTTGACGATGCCGTTCAGAATCCCGCTGCCTTGGCAATAGATGCTTTTATCGACCGGCTCGCACTACCTCACGCGAATCACGCCACTTTGTCTCGTATTAAGGCTCGGATCTTAAATGTGAGAAGCGTGCGATCAATCATTTGCGAAGCCAGTCGAGTCAAACAATCGCAAAGGATTTAGTGCCGGCGTAATTAACCATGCGGAATGTACGCTCATCGCCCTATGATCTCTCTCCACAGTTCTCTCGTGGTCTGGTGGTTAGAGAAACGAGAGAACCGTGAAGAGAGATCGTAGTGGGATGAGCGTACAATCCGTGTGGTCAATTCACGTTCATCGCCCTGCGATCTCTCTCCACAGTTCTCTCGTTGTGTGGTGGTTAGAGTAACGAAAGAACAGTGGAGAGAGATCGTAGGGCGACGATCGTATTGTCCGGAACGTTTATTCCGCCGACAATAAATTATATTGCAGTCTTTGGGCCAGCGATCAGTTGGAAGTGTCCTTGACAGCGTGGAAGAGTCGTTGAGGCGACTTCGCATAGCAGTCGTAGTCGTCGACTACCAGAATGACTTCATCGACGGGGCGCTCGCAGTGGGGGTTCGGATACACCTTGTACCCTAGCAGTTACCATCTTTTAGGCTGGAGATGCCAATGAAGACCCGTTTGCTATCCACTCTAACATTCAGCTGCTTGCGAATCACCCTCAGGCTAGCATGACTGTCGCCACGCAGGTATTATGACAGTTACAAATCAGTCTGATTGAGAGGCTTCGCTCATGGGTATTGTCCGGTATTATAGTGATGCGGAGGCGACGCGCGAACTACCTTCGCGGTAAGCAGCGTAGTGATCTATCTTCTGCGGCAGAAGATAGATCACT
>JACMIG010004508.1:0-10135 GCA_014805385.1 Levipalatum texanum
AGGGAGGGCGGCGGACCGCTCGAATACCATTCAGTACCTCGTCCCGCATCTCTTTAGATGGGAACGTCACCTTGATAGGGCGCCTGGGCGCAGAGGTGGATCCGGGGGCAGCCTTCGTGGTCCCGTGGCGATGGAATCGAATGGATCCAGATGAGAAGGCCGCCTTCGCGACCGAGCTGCCTGAGTCATCAATAAGAGACGAGACGAGACATTGATCGGCAGTAGCTGTCTCATTTTCCGTCGCCTTCTCCGATACTCCGACAACTACCATCCTGGTAGCCTTTTCCAGGATAGTTGCATCCTCCAAGCGGGCCTTCACAATCGCAGCGTACGTACGATTGTCGAAGGAACTCGATTCCTGAATAGAGGGAGGGGTAGGGGAGGTATTCAACTGAGCAGTGGTGCTCTTGGTAGCGAGCTGCTTGGTCAGATGATCGATCTTCTGATGCGCATCTGCCAGTGAAGACTGGAGCGATTCCGTGAGGGAAGTCAGCTTCTGGATGGCCTCCATGAGATCCGAGTTATTCAGCGGCTTAGGCATGGCGATCGAATTGATAGGTGTAGACGAAGCGAATGAGAGAGACGGGATGACCCGACCTCTCTCCACCAGACACGACCTGAAAAATGTTAGGGCCCAAGAAGAACAGGGTTTGATATCTGGAGTAGGTAGGAACCGTTTGACGCTGGATCCAACTTGAAGCTGCTCTGCTCC
Source organism: Levipalatum texanum (assembly GCA_014805385.1). Classification (NCBI taxonomy): domain Eukaryota; kingdom Metazoa; phylum Nematoda; class Chromadorea; order Rhabditida; family Diplogasteridae; genus Levipalatum; species Levipalatum texanum. Next base: position 713 of record JACMIG010004508.1, read on the forward strand.
GCCCCCCCCCCTCCCATGAAGTCGCGTTGTATTACAAAAGAGAGGACAGACGGGGTCACCCAACTTGCTGCCACCACTGCTTCTTCAAACAGTCGCATGAATGGGCGAGTCTTCCCATGCAGCACAGCTTGAGGTCTCAGGGAGTAACAGGAGAGGGGGGCCAAGACCGTTCACAAGCCCGTGTAGAACACAATGCCCTCTCGAGATACGCTTTATTTGCCTGTCTGTCTCTCTCCTTGTACATAGTCTCTCGCCATGTGATAGCGTCCGAGGCACCAGCCGGCGGGGGGGGGGCTTCACGTGTATGTCCGTGAGGCCACTCCACTGGTCAATAGAGCCCCCCCCCCCAAGTTGACTGTTCCTCTGAGTGAGCTGCAAATACAAGGAGCAGCTTCCCTTCCGTGTGCTTTCTACCTTATCTTTAGCCCTGCCCTTCTCTACCCTCTCGTCTCCTGACTAGAGATAAGAGATTACAGGAGGGACAGGTGGTTAGAGAGGCCAGATTCCCCAAAGGCCCAGTGGCTCCCGCACAGTCCCATGAGCGTTCCCTCTCTCCATTCTCAGGGGAGGCTGACACGGTCACGGAGCAAATCCCTCCACCACGGAAAGATCGCGTCACTCAGCAGATAAAGAAATGAGCGAAGTCAAGGAGCAAATAAGGGAGCGCTGCGTGAGGGAAGGGGGGGTTTTTTTCCAGGTTCTTAATTGTGGCTTCCGAACAAGATCTTTGGCGCGAATCATTCTCAACGAACTCGGGTCCGTTGAGCTTATGAGAGTCGCGAGAAATATCGAAGCGGGATTCCGTTTTTTCCGACCCAACAATACTCTTGAACCATGATGAACGGTTACAGCCCACCCCCCAATCCAAAACCAATCCGATCAAAGCGAAGCCCAACACTGAACATCTTTTCGATTGTATCTCCCGTCCAAGCCATTCCACCCACTCAACGAACAGCTCTCGGGAAGTGAGCGAGAACTGTGGGAGAATTTTCGAAGAGTGTAGGGATCGTCTCGTTCATTATATCTTGTTGAGGCACGATGGTGATGGGAAAAGTTGCCGAGCGTTCTTTTCATTATAGTCCGCTATGTTGCAGATCATCGTTTCAAAACATAAAAAAATTGCTCCGAAGGTCCCTCGATGTTAAGCATTTTTGTTCTCTGCCCAGTCACGCCGGAAACTAGACACTACACACGAATTTGTAACGATTCTCCGGTAAACACTCCACTTTCTTTGAAACATCTCGTACTTCTAACCGGCAATTTTATCACACCACGCATACCGGGCACAGCCTCCATCAGTGGAAGCTACCAATTACAGTAGTCACGAGCAGTTCGTTGAAACGGATGGTTACTGGGAAAACTAGAAATTGCATGCAGCTCTTGAAATGACTAACACATCAGGATACGGTATTTGAGCAAACAATTTCACAAAAGACAGCCCCACAGTGAGCGTGCATTTAGCATCACTGATCGTTTTCAGCTAAAATTGGATGGTATACAATTCCCGGAGCTGGGCTACTAATTGTAATTGCAGTAGTTGATATTTCATGAATCTACACATTCCTTTCTCTCCATTTCAGGTCCCTCGTCTGATCGCATTGTCTGCATCCATTCCGCTTCGTTTCACTGTGACTCTTCAGGAAAATGGATGATCTTTTTCTTTGAGCGTCTCTGTCTCTTCATGTCGATTAGACACAACAGAAAGAAGGAGGATCGTGAGAGCAGAGAAAAAGAGCGGGCCATGCGAAAGGCAACATGTGGCATGCTACGAGAGAAGAAGCTGCGTATCAGAGGACATCCGGACAACTGACAGCCTCGACTGTGTCTCTCCTTCGATCGCAGAGATAAAAATAGAAAAGAGAGCATAACAGAGAAGGAGGGCCACGATCGCCGAGCTTAAATCTGTCTTGAAAATAGGCCGGATATCACCCTCGATCTCCTGAGATTATGTCAGAAGTCGGAAAGCATGAAGCGTCAATCGCTGAGAGCCTGACGACATGACAATCGGTTGCCATAAGTATGTGTTTGGAACACATACACAGCAAATGCTATCGAGAAAAGATCGAGATCAAACAACCTTCTGGTTTTGTTCTGATTCGATTCCAAGCTTCGCGTATTCTTGCAATAATAGAAGGTCTACCGACTCAAAACTTTTCACTTCACCCCGTCATTCACGTGTGAAACTACAGCGTAAACACGAATTTGCAGAGAAATTGTGATAAACACCTCGCTTTCCGAAAAGAAGCACAGTGAAACAACTCCTACTGCTAACTACCATTTTCATGGCACCACTCGAACTGGAAACAACTTCCGAAACTAGAAGACACATATTACCGTAGTCAGGAGCATTTTGTGGAAACATGCGTTTACTGAGAAAAGGTTGAAATTGCATAATGCTTTTGCATTGGTTCTCACATGTGGATACGGTGTTCAAAGCAAAATGAATGGTATATTTATCAATTGTATAATATCGTGATATTGACAAAGAATATTTATGCGGCTGGTTGATATAAACAACGGAAACACATGATGAATGGGTGATTGCTAGATTACGGACGCAATCCCATTGCGTTCATGGGGGCGACTTGATTGCGGCGTACCGCGGTTTGTGGACGCACAATGATGGTCTGCGCCGAGATCCAGGATGGTGGAGACACTTGGGCCCCCGGCACCCAATCACTAACGGATATGAAGTGCCGGAAAAAGGGAATCACCGTGACCAGGCTCGTTCTGAAATTTTCAACTTGCTATAACTTATAGCCTATATGGAGGGTTGAATTTTTGGGAGGGGAAACTATTACTATTTTTGATCAACAACGTTTTCCCATCATGGAAATTCAAATTCCATTGAGCCTTGCTACCTGAAGGCCTTTGACATGAGCGTGCTCATAATGAAGACCGTTATAGTATTTATGATCATCAGATATCGCAGAATGTAATTGAAATAAGACGTTAGAACCGATCCGCCTTCCATAATCCCTGTGTATACTGCATAAAATATATTGTCGCATTTCTAACCGCCAGCAATGTACACGATTGCCCTTGGGACTTCGGTGGCCAGGAAAATTAAAGCCATCAAAGTCAGGTGGAAATTGGTGCGGTGAAGCTGAAATAATGTCATTGAATACCAAAATTGAAAAACTAAAATTTCGTAATCAAACCTCTTTTGTGGACTGGCGCAGCATTGCTTTTCTTTTATTGGCGAACACGAAAAGTATTATCATTACGGCAGTTGACACGCACAGAATTGACACTGGAAGAATGCTTCCAACTGTTGCTGTAAATTCGATTTTTAAATTAGATTTGACTTAAATTAAATTACCTTTCAACCAAAATCCAAGAATGAATTTAGTGGTGCATGCATTTTCCATTTGATTTTGTGGAGCTTTGCCCCACAATTCCATGACCTGTCCTGTAAAGGTTTTATTTTGCGAACTGAGCCGCAGACATAAAAGTCTATACCATCTTTCCAACCGTATTTTCCAGCGCATGAAAGAGCCATAACATCCTCAGAGTGAAGACCAAACTTGAAAGGCGGTTTTCGATTATTGTGGCAGATTACATATGTACAAGCTGATTTTTGTTCGGAATGTTATTTATTCTTGCGTCCTTTGAATGATCATAACAATTCATAGAAAAATCGCCAAAATATATGTTTAGCATCATCTTGCAGGATTTTTACGCTCTGTCCGAATAAAGAACATATGTTTTCGTAGGTGGCTCATTTACTAGCTTACTTACTGAAGAAATCTCTGCCAATTCCATTGCAGAACTTCCGAATCCCAATAAAAGAGACAAGATAGCGAATACGACAAGTAGCTTATTGTGGCTGACTTCCCAATTAAAGTTCTTGGTGAGGACAGTATAGAGCCTGAAAGAAGCATAATTCCAGAGTTTTGGAGCTTACTACGACTTTGCCTATCCGGAACGACATATTTCCTTTTCGCAATGTTGCCTAATCGACTTTCCCATAGTTTTTGACAAATATTACGCGACAGCCATTTTCACGAGTTCAAGTCGAGTATTAATTCAGTTTTAAAGCGCGACCTACAACTGCAGTCGCGACCAAATTATCCGGGCTCTTTTTGAGGACATTTTTCAATTCGATTCAAAAAAATCTGATCCACGGAAGTTAAAAGTCTGACCCACCGAACTTGGTTACGGTAGAAGTTTTCTCGGGACCCGAAGTCGTTTGGTCAAGGTCCCAGGTCTTGAGGACCCTTCTATGTACATGTCGTAACGCAGTCGGCTTCAGACACACACGCGCTTTATGTAGTAGTAGATAGTACCTTGGCGGATCGTAAAATAGGGAGAGTTCTGCGCGCGGCTTCTTTCTATCTGCGTCGTCGTACACAGTCCACCAGGCCATGCGCGGCGCGACACTGATCGTATACTCGTCCGGGAAGTTGTCGATGTAGACGGCGTTGATATTTTTCGTCAACTTTTCTTCGCTCCCTCTACGCATGGCGCCGTTCAGATTCTTCATGGAAGAACCGCTGCAGGAAAAAAACATACAATGAATTTTATTTTTAAAAAAAATGTACAGCCGGCATTGATTTGAAAAACTGCTAAAGGAAAACAATGAGATTAGATGCCCAATTCATAGGAGACGATTCGCAAAAACGTTCTATGTACCGGCCCGTAAACCCACTCTTTTAATGGATTTCTAGGGGGTGAAAAATCGATCCGGCTCCTTTCTCTTTGACTCGCAGTTAGAGCAGTGCATATTGAACCGAGCGACTATCCCGCATGGTTGCGTCCCGCCAAACATACCCTTTGTTCATGAACATCTCGAAATTGACGCATCCGTCGCACTTATCCTGAAAAGAGGCATATTCTGCGTTGACGAGGGACTAACAGGTGCTTACCTTCCGCGTGTACCGAAGAACAATGTGGTCATCTTTGCCAATTCCTATGATCCAGTCAACAGATTGCCCGGGGAGATTGGGAGATCGGCCTGAATTATGATTAGAGCTCTGCCGTTTAAATTATTACAGAACGCATTTTTTATTCGTTGTCTAAATTTGGCAACGCTAAGCTCGCGAACACTAACAATAAGATAAATCATTATAAATTTTCCGGGTTTTAATGCATAACGTTCTTATAGAGATATTTGCAGTATTGTAGCTCTTGGTAATACCAACCTTTGAACGTGATGACATTGCCGTATTGCAATCCTCCGACTACATTTGAAATGCCGTTGAGCTGATCAAAGCAGTATGATTGGGACACGAACTCAATTTACCTGTACTCCACTAATCGCTGTTCCAAAGCCGTTTGCAGGCGATTTGTTATCCACTGTCGGATAATGGGACGCTTCCCCAGCTTTCTGTAATTCACTAATACGATACTGAATGATGTTTGGAGTATGTACCTTATTCGCCATTTCATAAGTGGTCGACTTCACCGCCGTCACAAAGGCATCTCCGAAAAACTGTAACTTCGGCTTATTATAAAATTAAGTTAGGAGTGCATAGCTGTATTTCTGACCCTTTTGATTTGACGATTTAACATTTCGGTGTAAGAGTATGTATTGAGGCACATTTCCAAACACCAAAGCTTTCTAATCCTCACATACGGACAATACCATAATGATCTTCAGACAATATTGTCCGGTATTAAAGAAGGAGTAGGAGCAACTTTTTTGGCACCGTGCCAACCACAGTGGAGTGCATTTGCCCATACGTCTACGTATTGAAACGCAGACATTTCAATACGTAGACGTATAGGGAAAACTCACTCACACTGTGGCAACAAAATTGCTCCCACTCCTTCTTTAAAGTGATGCGGAGGCGACGCGCGAACTACCTCAGTGGTAAGCAGCGTAAGAATGATCTACTGCTCTTGATTTCATTCACTACGCTGCTTACCGCGGAGGTAGTTCGCTCGTCGCCTCCGCATCACTTTAATACCGGACAATACCATTGTGATCTACAGCTAAGTGGCAAAATGCACTTAAAGGAGCCGACCCACGAAAATTTTTTATTGGCTAATCTGAAAGAGCGTGAAAAATGATGCTAAACGGTACATATCTCATATTTTAGCGATCTTTCTGTGAATTATGGCAAATTTTCAAAGTGCGCGATTACGGTATGTTCGCGGTAAACTACAAAATGCGATTTCAGCCCGAATAACAGTGATGATTCTCCAATTTCTTGGTAGTGGATGAGGAAAGAGGTCCCCCGACCCCTTGAAAAGTTGTGGCAACTTTGATAGATCATGAGGAGAGATATTTGCGAAAAACGTTTTTGTCGCGAATTCAAACTCACCGCCAAACTGCACAAATCGCGCACTTTGAAAATTCGCCAAAATTCATAGAAAAATCGCTAAAAATATGAGATTGGTACCGTCTAGCATCATTTTTCACGCTCTTTCAGATAAGCCAATAAAAAATTTTCGTGGGTCGGCTCCTTTAAGCATGTGTCTGGTAGCACTTTTGCCTGCATCGGGTATGGATTTCCATAATGTCACAAATCGATTAAGTTCCTCCTACACCTATTTAAGGACGAATTCTGCAAGTACTAAATTCGTACGCGGATATCTTCGATGTAGGCCAGACAACCTCGCAGCTCGGATTCTCTCAGTTCGAGTTTGTTGACTTCCTTGTCGTTAATGAGCACCTTCAAAGTCGAATATAACCTTTTTTTATAATTTGTGAGTTTTTGATAGATAATAAATAATCTTCAATTGAATGTGAATTTTAATCGGAAATATCCATGACTTTTTATTATCATGGATACGTCCAATTGTCAAAAATTATGATTATTATCGGGAAAAAACATACCAAAACAGCCGTCTTCGAGAACTTGATTTCTGCCTTGAATTCAACATCCTTCACTAATGACGGTGAAAAGGTTTTATAGGGCTTGATGCCTTTATCAGCCGTGTTATGTTGGTTGCATCCGAATTCAATTTTTGTGGACTCTTTCTGTAGTACATAAAATACTCCCCATGTCCCAGAAAGGTAAATCATTACGGTAATGTGAATAGTAAACGTCTTGTATAATTGAGTGATTTCCTTGTCCTTGTATTTTGGATTCGTGGACCAACTCTCTCCATCTGGTGGTCTGGATAGGAAATCGATCGTTAGAGTTCCCGTAAGTCCTTCGGGTGCACGGTGCAGCTTCTAAACGTTACTAATCGTGGATACAGATAAGAGACCTCAAATCCATTAATACTCGATCGATTGACTGCCTGACTTTCCATAGACTATTTTCAGTACTCATTGGAATGTCTATCGATCGAGTGTGTCAGTTCAAAACTTGCATACCCAGTACCCTTTCCCGGTGTCTCCGTCGAAAAGAGAATCCAGAATGCGCACAGACATTGACACCGAAGATTCTAATTTGAGCAAGTGATTTGCTGCTATTCGTGTCTACATCGACGGCGTCGTTACGTACGCAGCAAGACTGCAACAAAGAGCGGTTTCATTTTTATTTTGGGGCTACGAGCCCGACCACTGTTAGAGGAGACTCGAAAGCGCTAAAAGAGCTCCATCCCAAAAATCACCTCAAGTAGTCGGTATATTATCAACTTATCAGCCCGAAATACCACGCTCGAAAGATTCCAGCATCCGTATTTTCATCGACCCCAAATACAAGTATGCTGATCATTAAGCGTCTAATACTGCGTACATACATAGCCTGTTCTTTTATATGTGCTGGCAACTTCCCTAATATGACTTGAGAATAATAGATGATTGGCAATAATAACTTACATTGAACAAGCCATTGTCGAAAGCAGCAGCGTCAGCATGAAGGAAGCCATGTTGCAGTGTTCTTGTGACTGCGACCAAAATGTGGCTATTTATCCCCAATGCAAGTCTAGTCGAGGTGCCTATTACATAACTCCAAATGGGATCCGATAGGCGCCATGACTAGACATAGTCTAGCAGCTCCTTTATGGATCGTTCGTGGCGTTATGGATCAAAGAGGCGTGCACGGATACTTGCGTTGTTAAACTTTAAAATTAGACATATTTCCATAAGAAATTTGCAAAAATTTTTTTCAGAGTTCTGAGCTTTAACATAAATTAAAGGAGGGGTACAACGACTTTTGAAGTTTGCAAACTAGTGAAAGATTCGAAAAGAGCATGAAAAATGCTTTAAAACGGTATCAAAATTTCAGCGAACAGGCGATATGGTGAGAAGATAGAGATGAAAATCAATTGACCCTGATCGCAGGGATTCAAATTTTGGCATCGTGCCAAAACGAGAAAACCGAGGATTTCCGACCTTTCGTGATTTTCACACACTGCTTTCATGCTTCGAACGTACAATAACATGGAACTGAATCCATATATTTTACATTTGAATTTGGAAATTGTATTTTCAGCTTGTGGCACAATGCCAAAATTTGAATTCCTGCGATCAGGATGAATTGTTTTTCGTCTGTATCTCCTCGCCAAATCGCCTGTTCGCAGAAATTTTGATACCGTTTTAAAGCATGTTTCATGCTCTTTTCGAATATCTCATTAATTTGCGAACTTCAAAAGTCTTTGTACCCCTCCTTTAACTACTTAGCGCTACATGAGATTCTGTATTTATATCTTTATCGGTCCGTGCACGACGAGGGACGTGAGATGATTTCTTGTAGTTGTTGCTGATGATCGGAGAAGTGTAGTTTTCGAGGATGCGGGCAGCATTGTATATACAGGGTATTGCACTCGATTTGCAAAAACATTATAGACAAATACACATTGTTTTCACATTAATCGTTTATCACGACAATTCGTTGGGTCAATCTGTCGAAATATCGATGGAGTACAGTGCAAGTGGGTTACGACAGGGGGATGTAGAGTTTTCACTTTGATATGGATTGCTTCCCAGCGCTGTAATTCTTGTAGGTGAAAAGTAGTCTTTTACTTGTGGAAATCTGCAATTTCTTCGTATGCCAAAATATTCTTGTGCACCACGTAACAATATTTTCTCCGAGTCCACATTGAAAGATACCACCATTTTTGACTTTGAATTGACAGAAGGTTCAGGCTGCATTCTGGGACTAGTATGAGCAAGCGTCTAAAATTGACTTTCACGATTCCTTAGCCAGGGACAGCAGCATGAAAGGACTTCGACAAATCGCAGACCAATTTGATATCCTTCAGGGTGCTATTGTGTTAGAACCTTTATTATCGGCGAACCATGTTCTATTCATTTCCGCGCCTATAAACGAAAAAAAATCTCTCTACATAGTCTCTAGCTTATCAGACCATGAAAGAATCGCCCGTTTTCAATACAGAGAGAACAGTTAGGACTAGGGTTGGCAAAGGTAAAGCGGTTGTGTTCCAACTAGTCAGTGCGCCGAAGGCCGTATCTCGGCCAAATTGCAAGATAAAAATTTTCTGTTTGAAAGGTTCGATAGCCCTGAGAATTCTCCATCTCCCAGTGAAACAACCAAAAAGATTTATCGACTGGTGTATTAGCTA
>JACMIG010004509.1:0-10132 GCA_014805385.1 Levipalatum texanum
GAACTACCTTCGCGCTAAGCTGCGTGTGATCTATCTTCTGCCGCAGAAGATAGATCACTACGCTGCTTACCGCGAAGGTAGTTCGCGCGTCGCCTCCGCATCACTATAATTCCGGACAATAGATTCTGTGCCTATTGGCATCCTTTATTCCACTGACTATAAAATGAATTGGCAGGGAGACCGTGCAGCCGTTCTACAAGTTGCTGGAGACGAAGGAAAAAGAAGGAAAGGCTTGGAGGGTTGCAGAAGAAAAGAGAGAAAACTCTGAAAAGAAAAAGCGCGGATAGCGTATTTCACGCAAAAGGATAAAAGCGTTTATGGTTTCTTAATTATTTATTTGTATTCTCTGCACTTTATCGCTCCGATCGGGTCTGGGAGATCAAATTTTGGAACCATGCCAGAGCTGGGGCAATTGGGGGGCAAATGCACACTTTGGCTTGTTTCTGGCCATATTGCACTTGCACCTTGGTCTTTTTAAAATTGTGTGTGGTTCTTCCTGATCGAATTTACACAATTAGGGATCAGAATCATTTATAATTAATTAATTAATTAATTAATTAATTAATTATGGTTTATTCTCTATAGTTGTAATACTGAAGAGAACCCGACGTTCTAATGGGAATGGCACACATCTTTCGCATCCTTCTTCTCGGAGTATAATAGCATAAATAGTGGCTGATAAATAATAAATAAAAAAACTCAATAAATAAAGTAGAGTAGAAATATTTGTATTCTATTTTGAGTAGGTCGACTTCAGTGCGTTGATGCTTGATCCAGCAAAGTGCTTTGGTCCGGAAACGTAGTAGGGGTACATCAAGCTGAAAATGATTTTTGGCGGGAAAATTCAAATAAAATATTTCCAACTTGAGCTTGTTTTGATTGACGTGATCGAGTCCAAGGGCGTGCCCGATTTCGTGGAAGAAGACCGACCCGATTTTGTCGGCTGCAAAAGACAGATTGGGACCTTCGGGATTGAACCGTCGACGTGGGGCGTCACGCGCCGAATTCTAACCGACTGCGCCATGCGTACTCGACTCACGTTCAGTCCACGAGTGGTCGAGGTTGAAGTGGATCTGCCCGACTTGGGGGAAGAAAGCGTGGGCGAGGATCGAGCTGCTATCCCACTTGGACTTACAGACTTTGTTGTGCTGACCGCTGGTCTAAAATATTTTTAACATTTCAATTATTCAATTTTCAAGCGAATTTAACTTTTTTCTGGTTAGAATAAGAACATTTATTTTTGGTATATTGTCCAAAATATTACGTAGAAATTGAGGACGATATCAGCGTCGTTGGAATTTCCGACTTGCTGAAATTCGAACAATTCATTTTAGTGTTGAAGTTTTCGAAAACCTGGAACGTTCGGCCACTCATAAATCGCTTCCAGCCGTTGAAGGCGCGTTCCATTTCGCTCTTGACGAAATCGCGCGAGAGTCCCGGAGGAAAGGAGGCTATGCTGGAAAAATTGGTTGATTCTTTAAAATGTGATTCACATATACATATTTTAACTGAACAAATGAATTTAAATACTTTATATCTTTTATTTACTCGTTCTTAATTTAAATCATTTTAATTTAAAATCATCCATCTTTAAATTATTCTCACTGATAACGGATGTTTTTCTTCCGCCACCACAGGTCGAGTGCACGCTTTTCACGGTTTCTGAACACATTTTTATTTTCTAGATTTCTTTCTTGGCACAATGCCAATTTCAATTGGCACATTGCCAAGAAATATCGTGTGATTTTTAAAGCATACCCCTTGTCCTTGATGCCGCAGCGCGGCGACGACATGAGTCCCTTTGTTTCGCTGTTCATCACGCCCGTTACCGGGAGATCGTACGTGGACTGATAAAAGCGGACTGGATAATTCCCCCCGGGAATATATTTATTATACCTGATAGTCCTTGATGGCAGCGAAAACATCCGCACTGGAAGCGGGGCCATTGGAGGAGTCTGGTAGGAAGCCCCACTCGGAGAGGTACGGTACCTGAATCCATGCATGACGGATTGACGTCACTCAAAAAGTCCATCTGGCCGACCGACACAAAAGTAAAAAAAAAGGTAAAAGGTAAAGGTTCGTCCCTATCAAGCTTTTCTAAGGGTGGATCCTGGACGGCCAGGTTCCTCGAGAGGATTTCCCAACCGGCGTTGCTCAACCGTTTCTCCGGTGGTATTACCCTGCGTGATCTAGTCACTACCGATTCCCATTTCTGGCACCTCGGTGGGGGCGGCCGTGGCCGGAATTGAACCGGTAAGTCTGGGAGGGAAATTGGACACGAACCAGTCGCCAACCAGTTCACTTGAAATGTGTGACTCCGTATCCCGCCATCGTTCAAGGAGGAGACTAGCAAGCAAAATTTCTGCCACATATTTCTTTGTGCACCAGAGGCACTGGGAATTTAGAAGTTCTCTAGTTCGCGACAATACAGAAAAAGAAAAACGAACCGCCTGAGCATTGGCCACTTCGGCATTGGCGAATTCTGCGGCCTCCGGATTGGCAACGGTCTGTTCTCCGATGGGTGCCGCATTTTGAATAGAGAGGATAGCGAAAAAGAAGACTAATGGTGAAGGCATCTCGAAAAGAATTACGAGTGGCTGGCACCAGTGGTCAGGACAGTTAGTTATAAAGGAGTAGGCAACAGCCCCCTTGGACAAGCAGACACCCACGGAAGAAGAGTTCTGAGTCAGAAAAGAGTCGAGCGAACTCTACTGTGATGCACAAACATGATGGGTTAGAGTTCGGGATACTGATCGAGGTCGCGCGCGTTGAAAGAGCGGTGTGTAGCCAAACATCGCGTTTTCTCTATTTACACAATATTTCGGTCCTGCTTTTTCAATGCAGCGCTGAACACCAAAATTATTTTCAAAACCTTTAATACAAGACGGGAATCTATTCGTTGTAAGAGTCCGAAGTCGAATCTAAATTCTAAATTCCCAAAGCACTACTAGCGCTACGTCTGCGTTAGTCTGGCATGATTCCAAGTGTGTGAGACACAAACGTACATGAAAACAACGTTAAAGGAGTCGGAGCAACTTCTCTGAGTACTGTCATTATCGAAATCTACACCAGAGACAGGCCAAAGTGCGATACAAGTGCATTTGCCCCAATAGACACAGGCCACAGTGCATTGGGCTCCAGGTTGCTGATACCCTTTATCTAAACGACGGGATAAGTGGCGAGGGTAGCGATGCCGCACGCATTGCCCCTGTTGCGTGCCATCCGAATGTAGCCGCCATCGCCCCAGGCTGGGCCGTGGCTGCAAAAGGGTATTGTCGAGAACCAAATCATTTTTGTTTTGGGGGAAACGATACTGGATATGACCCAAAGCGACAAATTTCTACCCCCGAAAATACGAATGTCAGGCTCAGATATGCCAAATAAATAGTTGACCAAATAGTGCGAGCAGTATTTTTTAGGATTCGGGAAATTTCTCAAAAGGGGTGGTTCCTGGCAATACTTCACTAATCACATCGTACATACCTATTCTTGACTATCCAGTAGTCTCCATGCTGCGGATCCTTTCCGTATCCCACAACGACCACCGCATGGTTGATCTCGAAGATGGAGGAACCACACGACGGGTTGAAGTAGACTCCTGGAAAGAAAGTATTTTATTTATTTATCAGATCCTTCATCGGCTTCTCGTCAACAAGAGTTCGTCTTGGTTTGACTGCATTAGTTTATTTTTAATACCAGGCGTTTCCCTCCCGCTTGCCGGTGGGTGAACGTTGGAAATTTTTTTTTTGTTGGGAAAACACTTTTTTGGGCAAAAAAAGATTTGTAAGGAAATACTATTTGAAGGCAGTATAGCAATCGACTCTTGTACATTTGCACCGGCAATCAAACCTCGTCTATAGTAGCGAAAGCCCAAGTCGCCGGCACTGATCGCCACTGCTACAGGTCCGACCGTGGCAACGACTCTCTGAATATTCATTATTGATTAAAAATCGATCGATAATCTTTGATAATTAATTTTAAAAATACCTTGAGTGCCTCCTCGTTTCCGTACGGTACTCGCATCACGGACTTGGCCGTCGCTCCGATGTGTTGGCGATTGGCTCGGCAGATTTTTCGAGTGGACTGACAATGAGGCGCTTATTTACCGTACCCTGAGACTACTTCGCAATCGCATACTGACCATTACCAATTTGTAATCGCATACTGACAATTTTCATCCAGGATACCGGAGCCCTGGAAAGCGCACTTACCGCGAATGCGTACGGGTACGCAGCTGCGGTGCTGATGCCTCCATTGGCGATTATGTAGAGGAAGGCCCTGCCCGGATAGCCACCACTACAGCCAAAGTTGCCGTGCTGAATACGAATATTAGGGAAAGTTCACTTTTTTTTGGAAAAAAGTGTACAGTTGTACACAAATGTGTATTTACAACTGTACACTTTTTTCAATTTTTTTATTTCAACACCGGTTATATAACTGCATTGATTGGAAGAAGCTCTATTCATTGTGTTCATTGTCTCACAGCAAATCGATGAGGGAAGCCTCGATTTCAATGGAGATAGAACACTCGCGTACGGGAAAGTCGCGATATAAGAGACCGCTGTATAAAAATTAAATTGTCGTTGTAGGACCAAAAGAGAGATAACGCAAAACGAGAGACGCAGATTTCTATAAAAATTTGCGTCTCTCATTTTACGTTATCTATCATATTGGTCCTACAACGGCAATTTAATTTTTATACGGCGGTCTCTTATATGTTTCGTCACTGCCAAGAATAATATGTAAAGCAAACCAACCCCCCACGAGCAGTCGACGAGGTGCTGCTCCGACAGCTCGACGAGCTTGCCCTTCGCGATGGCGTTGTGACTCTCCAATGCTCCGATCGCAGCAAAGGCCCAGCACGAACCGCACCGACCCTGAACACAGACCATTTCGAGTCCGCGCGCTGCTCTTCTTCCGCAAATAGCTTACATTTTTCTATCAATTTCCGTCTCCATTCGCTATTATAGCAGTTCCAAAGCTCTCTTCACTTCGCACCTAGACGCGAAGCGCTCTCCAGCAATCAGACGACGAGAGAGCTCTTTTTCAATGGAGAGAGAACAGTTTGGACGGAAAGCGAATTTAGAAGGGTTTGGTACTGCCATATAAAACGTCACAAGTCGGCAGACTTCGGATTTGACATGTGAGAGGGGTTCAATTAAAAAGTATGGTGTAATAAATCTCGCCTGCCTGCAAAGTGCACTCCCTGCACGCAAGAGTGCACTTTTCAGGCAGGCGAGATTAAGTACACCATACTTTTTAATTGAATCCCTCTTATGTGTACCTGCTGCTTGACGCGTGTGACGACTCCCTTCTTCCTCCAGTCGACCTCTTCGGGGATGGGGCCATGGACGAGGGCTCGCTGATGAGGAGAGAAGCGCACCTCACGGAGCATCTGCTGAACCAACACGGCTCGGAGATCTGCGGACATCGGGGAGGGATCCTGGAACGGAAAATATGAGGGAATTTCATGGTACTCTAAATTTGCATGTCTTCCAAGTTTCAAGCCCTATAATAAAGAGCGGGCTCCGCGGTTTTTGAAGCAACGGCGCCCGCGATTTTTTGTTTTTCCAGTTTTGAGCCAGTATTTTGCCAGAACTTATTTTGGGAATTTTAATCGATTACATTATCGACAATATACCACCATGTTAGGGTAAAGATCCCTCGTACCTCCTCAACTGTCTGGTTGGCATCCATGAAGTACGATTCCTTGCCGGCACGCGCTCGCTCGTTGTGCTCGTGGATACTGAACGAATCTTTCAGTCGACTATAAGACATCATTCCGAGGATGCAGCCGATACAAAAGAATAAGCTTCAATTCTTAGAGGTTCTCACCGTTTCTGGATGCCGTCTTGGTCCGCAGGATGGGCGTAGCTTATCGAGGCGAGGAGCAGGAGGAAGGAAAGGAGTGCCGAAGCTTGCATTTACGTGACTGACTGGATGCGAATGAGTCGAGCCCAAGGGGAGATCGACAATTGGAGGACGGTCCTACCCTAACAGCTCGATTCGAGCCTTCACACCTTGGCACGAACAAAAACAGGCTCCTTTTTGCAATGACAAAATCCTGCATCCCTTCCGATCCCTGAAGCTAACTGGCAGTGATCTGGGCGAGTACAGTATTGTAAGCAAAGTTGGTCCTCTGGGCAAGGATGAACGCCACATCCCGTCCGATCTGCGAAGATATTTGACAGCGTTCTGGGCCTGTACGTGGAATAGGAAGGGCCAGGGAATCCCCTGTATTGTAAGCAGACTTTGTCCTCTGGGCCAGTGCAATACCGGGCCGCCGGTGGTGGGCGAGGAGCAAGCCCCTTCGATCCCACCACTGTTCCAAAAATTACTTAAAGAAGGAGTAGGAGCAACATTTCAGATTACGGTCACCATGGAAATCAGACCAGACTCAGGCGAAAATGCAAGTGCACTTTGACCTGATTGTGAGTCTGGAATCCTACTCCTTCTTTAATCTGGATCAGTTGAGCATTTCAGGCCAACCAGCTAAGTTGGATCCAGAGAAGGATGAATTCCTCTTCCATTCTTCATGCACAATAAATTGCCCCTTCGGGCGTTCAAAAATTGCACGTTGCTCCCATGTTTCAGGGGCAACGGCGGGCAATTGGGAAAAGTTTTCAACCAGCAATAAACGTAACTCGGCTAGGCCTCATTGTTCACGTTATCGCCACTGCGCAAAGCTGACGAGACGCAATTTGTTCGCGCTATTACGAACGGTCTGCGATACAAACGCGCAGGGTTTCGCGAGCCAGAACCCCGGCCCGTTTGTGTCGCAACCATTTCATAATCGGCCGATTTTTAATGGAGTTCGGGGAACTCGTGAACTAAATCAGTTTATGCTCTCTTTGCACGAAACTATGCCCGTTTCCACACAGATAATTTTGAGTGAATTTTTCAAAAGTTCAGGCCAATTTGCCGGTGAGAGGCTGACAAGCTCTTTTTTCAACGATAAGAAACCCGCATCCTGTCCGATCTGCAAAGTTAAGCAACGGTGAGCTGGGCCAGTCCTTGGACTAAAGTAGTGCAGCGCCCCCGGTCCGACTCGAATCCGCTGGGTCCGCTCCATGGACTTCCCTTGTAAGATCATTCCCAGCTCACTGCGCTATTAGAGGGACGGAGGGAAGAGGAAGATATCGGGGGTTGGCGCACAATGCAAATATTGCCAAAACCACAGAGGTGTATATTTTGAGTCCGCTCGCAACAAATTCCGCTTCGCATATCTCCAGAACCACAAGCTCTTAAAAGCTGCCGTTTTCTGGGAATTGTCTTGGGTCCCTGTACCAAAGGACAACTCTTGAATCCTTTCGGTTGCGTGGATATAGAAATCACCATGCGCTAAACGCAGTAAATCCTAAAACACCCCTCTGGCTCTTGACAATATGCCTTTCATACACAATTCGAATTGGGACCGTTCCCATGAGCTAATTGGACTCGGACGCTTCACACACCCCTTTGGCAATGTCCATCCTTGACTGTCACACCCACTGGTTATGCCCCTCAATCCTCGTTGCCGCCCGATCGCACCCCGTCCCTCAAGCGATCCGATCAAACTCATCAGTCGGGTCCCCGCGTGTCCGGTTCGACTCATCCGTCGGGTTCGGGCTCACCATGTTCGCTTCGGCCTTTCCCCTTGTTCCATTTATTTTTACTTGATAAACCTATGTAAAGAAGGACTGGGAAGAACTTCTTGGCAAATTGCCAGTCTTGGCAAATTGCCAGCAAATTGCCAGTGCATTTCTCCAGACGTCGACGTATCGAAATGCTACAATTCGATTCGTCGATGTCTAGAGAAATGCTTTCCCATTAAGACTGGACAATTTGCCAAGAAGTTATTCCCAGTCCTTCTTTAATGATGAGTGTCTGTAATATGGGTTTGGTCTCTCTGTCTCCTCTTCTTGGCCCCGCTTCTGGCGTCAGGGAGAACGTTTTGTCTGGGGAGTACGTTCACCGAGTGAACCCGTCCCACATTCCAAACTCGGTAAACTATCTGTCTGTGGCTGTCGGAGCAACCTCATTTAAAAAAACATTATTTTGAATTTTGACGCCCTTGGAACTAAATATTTAGATGGTCTGCGCTGCGGCCATCCTCTCCTCGACCCTCGCGCTGGGGCTGCTGTATAATTCCGCCCCCCCCCCCCAACTCCTCCTTCGTCCTGTCGCCCTTCTCCCTAGGGTTAGCTCCTAATAAAACTTTTTTATTTTTATTTTCTTATTTTTTGGGGGTTAGCTCCTAATGAAACTTTTTTGTGCCGCTCATAGTATGGATATTCTAGACGTTCCACATGTTTTTATTTGAAAAATCGAAACTTTGCTTATTTTTCAGGCACCCTTGAAACGTCGAAAATAATGATTAAGATTACAGCCATAATAATAATTTATTTCTACCGTTTCCAGTTCGGCTCTATCCCTTGTTCACGATGGTGCAGGCGGAGACAGGCAGAAGGAGCTGACCAATCTCCTGCTCGAAGGTATTATTGAACTCCCATGACCTTATCCCCCTTCGTTTTTAATTAATTGCTCGTGAACGCAGAGAAACAGAGATGCTGAAAAAGTACTGGTCGTATGGAATGCGAAATTAGACGGCCGTAGAACTATCCTTTCTAATTTCACGTTCGAGGGCAACTGCTAACATAAGGAATCGAAGGTTGCCGTGCGGGGTACTATTGTCGCGAACCAGAGCAATTATAATTTCCCGTTCCATGACACTAAATTTATCGTGCATTCTGTCGCGCTGCAAGCGAAAAGCGGGAAAGAATGTACTATAAATGCAGTGTCGCAGAACGGGAAATTATCATTGCTCTGGTTGGCGACAATAAAAGAAAAAACATTAATATTTAATGTCGGATTACTTAAAAATAAATGTGGACTAAACAGTATTAATGTATAATAACTAGTAAACATAATAAAAAAATTCTTCCAGGCTGCTCTCCTGCTGATGTGACTGCCCACTACTCGACCCTCACGAAGGCCCTCAACAAGCTGAATGACGATGTCACCATCAAGTCCGCCAATCGATTCTACATCAACAAAGATATTTCCCTTCTTCCCGAATACCAGAAGAACGTCCAGGCTAACTACCACGCCGATGTAAGGGGAAACACGCGAATTTATTATGGAATTATCGTGAGCCTTGGACAGCCATGCAATGTCGAAAGTATTTGTCATAGCGTGTTTTCAAGGTGCTCAATTGCGACTTTGGAAAGCAAGCGGAAACGGCAAAGGAAATCAACACGTTTATCGAGGGCGCCACGAATGGAGCGATCAGGGATATGATCAAGAACGACAGTATCGATCCTAATGTGAGTCTCCAGAGTTGATAGCATTTGACTATCGCCCCGAATAAACTGGATTCCCCTTGCTAGAGCTGTTATGTGCTTCCACGTTGTCCAGAGAAAACCAATAATGATCTTCGCAGACTCCTGCAATGCTGATCAATGCCGTCTACTTCCTCGGCAACTGGAAGATCCCCTTCAACACGCATACACGGGAGAAAACCTTCCACGGAGCGAGCGGAGATCGCCAGGAGAAATGCATGTACCACTACGAGGAGTATCTTCAAGTCAATGAACACCCAATGGGCACGGCCGTCATGCTGGAATACAAGGTTGAGGGACCATGAATCGGTTAAACTGGATTTGTTCGGAATCTACTGAGGAGCGATCATTTAGTATAAAATGCTGTATCGACAGGTTTTTATCACTCCTCACAAGGGAAGGAATCGGACTTATAGTTAGACCTCCTAGTCGGACCAGGGGCGCTGCATTACTTTCGTCACCAAACTACCAAATACGTGTTCGATGGGACCTAAACGTAAACTTTCGTGGGGGCAGAGATCCAAGATTGAATTTTGATCCATGATGGGGGTATCATGGTATACATGTCAGTGACTTTTTACACAGGAGTGGTCCAAGAGCCTCGGGACCTTGACCTATCCCCCCTAAATCGCCCACGGGAAGACGATTCCGCATATTCCGGAAGTCCGTAGATTCCGGGACAACCCACTTTCCGGAAACAGATTTCACGGAAACGGTCCTAGGGCATCGGGAACCTGACCTACCCCCACTAAATCGCCCACGGGAAGACGATTCCGCATATTCCGGAAGTCCGTAGATTCCGGGAAAACCCA
>JACMIG010004510.1:0-10131 GCA_014805385.1 Levipalatum texanum
GCGCTTTTGATCTACCTCATCGAACCCCGTTTCATGACCCGTGTGATTCTGTCGACCATGAAGGGGTCCGAGGAGGTAGATCAAAAGCGAGCGCAGTCCGTCATTGGTCTTATCCGGGCGTGGGAATTAGAACGCCTGGGGTTCTCTACAATATGTACATTCGGAATATTTATAGCCTATATAAATTATAGGACATCTGTTTGCCTGTACCGATTGCATGGTCTGGCACTATTATTCTCTTTTAGACGATAACACGACTTCGCTTCTTCATGCCATGGTCAAGGCATCATTCGTTGTTGTCGTAGACAAGGAGGTTTGCGCTTCTGCTTCCATGAAATATATTCAATCCACATCAGGACAGGGCCAAACTCGACCAAGATGAGGTCGTTCCCAATCTTGGACGGATGCTGCAGGAGGTATTCTAATTGATCGTTGAATTGAATCAGCCTTCGACTGTTCATCATACCGGACGCTCATCTAGGCATATTTTTATAGAATCAGCGCAAACTCGGGTCTCTCAACGACGCTCTTTTATCCGCCGTGGGCGAAGTTCTACACTACGCACTGGAAAAGTGGCCGAGAGACAATCTTAAATGTAAGTTCGTGGCACAATGTTGTAACAAATGTTTTCCCACCCTCAGCTTCAGGGAGTTCCGGCGTAGTTCCATTGTACAGCTTTGTTACAAATTTAAATATTTATTCTTTAAGGTACAACAAATCATGCCGACGTGAGCGGAGAACGCGAAATTCGACAGGGCAATCTTGAAGGAGGTTGTTCCTTTCCATGTACATTCAGCAAGATATAATATTTCAGAAGCTATCGACCCGATCGATGTAGCAGATGAAGAGAAGGCTATTCCTTTTCTAGCACTTGCCGACCTTCCCCAAGGACCAATTGAGCGGGAGAAGGAACAGGATGTTCCAATTGAAGATACTACCATGGAAGGAGTGTTGCCCGAGGAAGAAACTGAGCAAACGAATTTGTTCCAGTAAGTCGCCATAATTAGTGAAAATAGTGTTTCTGTTTAGCGACAATGCACATCCTGCGAAGAAACGTGATACGGTAAAAGAAGAAAATCACGAGGACATGGATGTTGTAGGTTTTTCACGTAATTTCGTATGAGTATGTATAACAATAAGAAATCATTTATCCTTTGTGCTTTTATGTATTGTATACACAAAAGCACAAAAGATAACATTCATGAAATGGGACCATGAGTACTCACTCTTTAGGTGGGAAACGTGGACCTCCATTTGTCAGAAGACAATGATGGTGGAATCGAGGGAGAGGAATACGATTTGAACTCCGGGGGAGAGGACGATGGAGACGAAAGGTTCTCCTTGTTGTACTCGAGAGTTCGAGACTCTATCTGTATGTCTTCAGGAAAGTGCAATCGGGAGCAGTCGCCGATTCACAAAGCCAGGAAGCAAAGAAGAAGGTCCAACTAATTTAAGTATTTAACATTTGGATCACTTTTATAGATCGAGACTGTCAAGCATCAGGACAAATCATCGAGGAAAAGTGGAATTTATAAACGAGGGGTTGCGAAGGTAGGAAACATCAAAGAAATGAAAAAATCGTATTGAGAACTGTTGTGAATGAATTTCGGCAGAACTCGCACAACAATTCGATTCCAGGGAAAATTGGCGGCACTTAACCCTGCTGACTACGAATACGATGAGAAAGCGAGCGAAAATGAGGGGAGATTCAAGGTGCCATTTTGATTATTTATTATGATTGGAGCTTTTTAGTGCACGAGGTGCGGGAAAAGATTTCCACGTACCCGACCGTTGATCAGCCACATGAATTTGTAAGTTTCCTATTTTGTCACAAAATCGTTTGGAGCGTAATAATGTACCCGTTGTAAATTCAGTGGAACAATCAAGTAGGCACTGCAATGTATCTTGTTTACGGCAACATTTCCCTTTCCTTTACTAGAAAATAGGCTTTATATTTCCAACTTCGTTTATTTAATTTAGGCACACTGGCGAAATTCCCTATCAATGCACCGCCTGCCCGAAGCGATACAGCAAACTCAATTCACTTGACTGGCATGTGAAGTACGGCTGGTAAGGCGAAATTTTGCAACCAGTTCGAACGATACAGTGTATGGGTTCTTCTGTGACGGGATAAATTCAGCAAGGGCCGATCCAATGGTCAGAAGAATACTGGACGCAAGGCTAGCGGACGGGAATAGGACGTTGCGAAGAGATAAATGGATCAGTAATTGGAGTTTGTTATTTCTTACCAGTTATTCCCCCCATGCCGACTGGGAGAAGTCATACTTTCTGCGTTTAATATTTCGTACATTTGTCTTTCAATTGATAGAATCGATGAAACAATGTTCTTGATAATCCAGCGGACATCGAAAGTATGCCATGTTCAGTTACTAATATCGTGCTTTTCTGTTATGGATAACATAAATATGTGCCAGCGAGTGAGCAAAGCTAAATCAACATCTAGATACATGGAACCCCTTTATTCCCGACAAGAGTTAATAGATAAGCAACTTCGAGATTGGTTTCGATGGTACAATTTGATGTTTTTTTGAAAACTTCTCACAATCAGATATACATGAGAAAGAAGATAGGTGCGAACCCGTACCGAGAGAAAGCGCGAAAGAATTCATTTTGAAAACTTCTCAACAGAGCGCTACTTTGCCCATTTCGTATTTCACCCGAGTCTTGTGCATTTCGCAGTGATTGACTGATACTTATTTCACATGATCATCTTTCCATTCTACTCCGCCGAATTCTTCATTGATGCTTGGATATCGACCGATCAATGGGAATCAAGTGAAACGAATGAGCATGTAAAGTGGCTCAAGACATTGCTACGGTTTCCAACTGCAGGTGGACAAGGAAAACGAGAGAGAAGACTGGAGCTGTCTTCCGAGTCGTATTTGGAAGGACATTTTCCTGCGCAGTTCTGTCGATGCAACGGATGCTCTCCGCCGAGCGACTCCGGCTCATTTGGCCATTTTCAAATGGCGATCCGTTGAATCAAGCTACTGGGAAAAGAAATGCCGCGCAGGACGTATGTCTCTTCTTGAGCCGGAGTATTAGAATTTACCTCAGGTCAACGGATGCCCCCAGAATGGATAGTCCGCATTTCACGCCGCTTCCCACAGCAATGCCCGCTCAACTGGAAAGATGTAAGCAGAAATACAACAAAAAACTAATGCAATGCATATTTTACAGATCTTCGAATACAGATTATTTTACGGCTTTTCGCCAAACAACCAAAGTGTTCGTAAGCACTTCGGATTAGTGGACCCTGAAAGATCGGTGGAGGATCGTCCATTAATAGTGGAATAAAGAATATTTTCCACTAATCTAGTTCTTTCAGCTACGTTTATCTTGCAAAAAGATAGGATTCCGATCAACGTCAGGGCACAAGAAGATTACCGATTCCAACAACGTTTCAATCACCTTTCTCGAGCGCCTTCCATATCCCGAATGGATTCTCGACATCATACAGCCAACGTTTGCATCCCCCATCAGCAAACGTTACCGATGCTCCGGTGAGTTTCTCCAGATCCTTGCAGGATTACCGTACTCCCAGTGTACGTCATCAGAGAGTACGAGGCAACTTCGAACACTTCGCCACTCGTCCCCGTTTCGGCATCTCTCCATGGAGAAATGAGGTAAACTAATTTTTTGAAAATTAAAATTTTTTTTGATAAAATGCTGAGTTTCAGTGTCGAAGGGGACTGGTGGACAACTGATCCTGAAAGTAAAGACTACATTCCGATGGCTGCGAAGACATCGATAGGACGCAAGACCGTGGCCTTCTCCAACTACGGTAGCGGCCTGCAGTGGATACGCATCCAGTGGCAACGGGAGTCCTTTGATGCAAAGGTTAGCGAGTGGTCGCCCGATGGTGGTGGGCGGCACAAAAGGTTATTTAGGACGAACGCATCATCTACAAATTCGCTTTCCCGCTGGAGTGTCCGCCCCACGTGCAGCATCTTCTCTGATATCGCTGCGCGTCCAAAGAATTCTAATTCACCGTTACGCCCATACCGCGTTTACTGACTCCAACATGCATGCATAAAGTACGATAAAGTTCAGCAGTCGAAAAACTTGGTGCTCTACAGAACACGGCGACCCAATTTTTTTAGCTAAATGACATGTTGGAATCGGTAAACACAATACCCCCGGGGCTGATCGCACGGTCAAGACGGAAGAAATTGAATTTGTTTAATCTTTTTATTCGAAATAATAAATCGATCCCTATCGACTCAGCCACTGTCTTCGTGCATTGGAGGGGAGGGCCTGGCCGCAGATGAAGTTGTGGATGGGAATGGCGAGGAAGCCGGAGAAGACGATACCGAACGAATCCGACATCGACGCTGCCGACAGCGAGTACTCCCGAACGTCGGGGGCCACCTGAATTTATTGGTTTATTGATTTATCGATTTCCTGATTTATTTTATTAATTATTAGATTTCAAACCTCTCTATGAATCCGATTGAAGCTGTTGACGTAAGAGGCACCGCCGAAGAGTCCCTGACATTTATTTCATAAAGTGCGCCAATTTCAAATACCTCGATGAGAATCAAGGCGAAGAGGATGGAAATGTGCGGCACGAACATGTAGAGGGCATCGAAGAAGAAGAAGACCGCATTGAGAATCTGTAGATGGACTATGAGATAAATGCAGTAGCGAGGTTTGAAGCTCCGCCCCCAGAGTGGGCGGGGCCTGGTCTCTTCGTTGCTGCGCTTACCTGAAGCACCGGTAGGAGGATGAGTATCCACATGGGAAGTTCGATGAGGGAGACGGAGGATCGGGAGATGAATACTCCCACTTGGTAGAGGACCTCAAAAGAAGTGTTCGCTAAACGACATACATTTCGAATCGCTAAATGCCACAAGTCTGGGATCTTATCGCTAAAGGGCACAAGCCAAGTCTCACGATTGCTAAACATCACAAGTCCTGGACGTAACGCTAAATGGTACAAGCTGGGACGCGACCGCTAAACGATACGAGCCCGGGATAACAAAGCTAAACATCGCAAGTCCAGAATGCGGTCACTAAATGTCACAAGTTCGGGAAGCAATCGCTAAATGGCACAAGTCCGCAGTGCAGTTAAACGTCGTAAGTCCGGGAAACAATATTTCACCTGATACCACCGGTATTGGCTCTTGCGCGAGATGCCGAAGCCCTGCGAGCAATTGAAGAAGACGAGTTGGACCTGGAAATGAGGCAATTTCGGTATCTCAGTTCAGAACCAGTGTTACTGTGTATATCAAATCGATACTCACTATTCCCTGGTTGATGATGTACTCGCCGAAGTACACGAGGGCCAGGGGAATCATGTATTTGAGCAGCGGCTAAAATCGGAATATTATCCTGAGCAATCTAAAAATGAGCTTACAATAACATGCAGCAGCTTCTCCTTGATCGAGAGATGGCGCTGAGAGACCTGACAAATATAAATATATCGGGCGGGCATTTGGGTAAAGGAATACCTTCTCCGAGTTGCTCTCGGGTGCATCGAGAGCCTCATTCGAGTCTGCGGGCAGGTCATCGGAGGAGCAGTCGTCCTAGAAAATCCCCTCAACCTCCGCCCTCTCCTCTCCTCTTCCCCTCTCTCCTAACCCCTATTCTCCCCTCACTCACTTCGCTGCTGCGCTCAGTCTTGATGTCGTCCACTGCCCAAGACGTTCCTGAAATTCGGCATCCCTTCTTCCACCCCTCCATCCTCGTCTTTTCCCTCCCCCCCCCTTACCGTATCCATCCCCGATATCAATGGCATCGGTCGTCTTTTTGTCGTGGTTGACGGGGACGATCCAAGTCAACGGAGAAATGCCCGGCGAATACACTGTATCCGGCATCGCCAGCAGAATCCAGTATCTTCAATATAGAAAATGCGCACTTTCCTCACCGAAAGTGCGCGAATTGCACGTTGAAATCGCGCACTTTCGCGTAAAAATGCGTGATTTTCACAAGTTTCCTTACGCGAGTGCAAAGGTGACCGGGACGACGAGCATGACGAGCAGCGCATTCGTCGGCGTCAAATGACCCAATTTCGGGTCCGTCAAAGCTGCGAATTATCGATTATTTTCGAAATATTGATTGGTTTTTAAAAATGTTGCTGCTGTACTTACCTGCATAAGCAAAGGAGCCAACGACTCCCGCTCCTCCCGTGCCTGATGACCACGCAGAGATCGTACTTCTACAATGGAGAATATTCCTATTTACCGTGAATTATAATAATTAATTTAAAATATATTTTTATTCCATACTTGGGAAAGTAGGACGTGAGGGAGAGGAGAGTAATTTCGCCGAGACCTGAGCACATACTGGCGAAGGCGACTCCTACAATAATATTGTCGGGAACCAACGGGAGGTTGAATACCGGTGATGGACATGGCGAGGTCCTGGGAAAAGGCGACGAGGAGGTAAGAGCCCGCCTGGATGAGCACCACGAGAAAGTGGCGGAGTCTGGAGAAAAAATATTTTGAGTCTGGCGGTGACACTGAATTATTCACTGAAGAAATGTTTGAGTGCCTCTAGGCTCGCGAGGGAACTTTTTCAGAATCAAGGAACCAACCGCGTTTGGACATACATTTTAAAAAATTTAAAATCATTAAAACTTTAAAAGCTTTTTTCGTGAAAATAGTAAAGTACCCGTAAGGTATCCGCTGCATGAAGAAGGGAAAAGTAGCCTTGATGATGAGGGAGGGAATGATGTCTGCGAGGAGGATGTAGCCAGTCGACATCATCGAGCAGTGACGCTCCGTCAGGTGTTCCTGGAGTGTGCGTTATCCTAGGACGACGTTTACTACACCTATCTAATTCACGGGCCATGGACTACACTGGTTTCGTGTTATGGTGCAATGACAGTTTCTGAGAATACAACCAGTTATTTCACGGAACTTGATAGACGACCGTTGTGTAGTGGTGAACTACTGTAGACCGACATTTACTACACCAATTCCCTAATTCACGGACCTCGCAAGCATCGGCGTCGGTATCGTTTTGGTGTGTAACGTGTTGTTGCTTGTCGATGATGTCCTCCGCCGCTGACAACATGATGACGTAGGCAAAATTATTGCACATTCCGAAGATCCTAAATGGGCGCATCCGTAAAATGGTTAATTGCGTTGTGTAGTAAACGTCGTCGCATTGATATCAGTAGAGAATGCCAGAAATTGTTGTCAAAATAAGCTTATTGATGAGAGCCCATGAAGTGCACATTTTGGTTCATTTTTTTCTTTGTTTAGCGTCCTGCTCGCCCCTTGAGCGCTAAACACAGTAACTTATCTTTTTACTTTCCGAACAAAATATTTGCAAATACCGTACCAGAATGCAATGAGGTTGCGGACAGTTCGCCGGTCGACATTCCGCAAGCTCTCGAACATCGACCCGTGTCACTGTAATCAATTATCGTTCCGGAGTAGCCACTCGTTCTCCGAGGAGATAAAGGTAGTAACGGCTTCACACCGCGTTACTACGTTTATCAGCTCGGTCAAAGAAGATAGAAATGTAAATATTGTTCCCCGCGCTCCCTACATACATTAGTTTAGAAAGATTGTGTCAGGATCGGTCACGAATAGTGCAGAATGCGAAAACAAGCACAGAATTTATAATCCAGGAACTGCACTAGGCGGAGTAAATATTATCGTCTGAAGAGATAAACGCAGTAACGACGTACTGCGTTTATCTCAAAGGAGGGCGGATGAAAGGAAATGAACACACCGGCTGATCGAAGCGATGGGGGGAGAAGTGAGAGGAAAGCGAGACGCAATCGGATTGATTCGAGACGGATAATAGTTTGTCCGCGATGACCACTCGCTCTTCTCCGTTCTACTGTTGGCAGATAGATCGCCCGCTGAGATAAACGCAGTAGCGACCAAACAATCACAATCTGTTATCTGTGATCAAAAGACATCTAATATGTTTAGCGTTCCGGTCCGACTGTTCTCTCTTCATTAAAAATGGAGTTACTCTCGTCGTCTGTCTGGTCAGAAACTATGGAGAGAGACGATCTAGTCGAATACACAAAACGAAACTGCCATAAGCAGTAGTGATCCCAGAATCATACTCTAAACTTCGCTCCAGAGGAACACACAACGCGGAATTAGACACCCCCAATATTCCTATGTAATTCTATCTGACGGGATCATAGCTCATAGCGCGAGATGAAAGGGGTGCAATAATTGTCGGGAACCTCAATCTCGAATGAGATTCCATTTGAGAGAGAGTACAGGGAGAGAGGAGGGTCCAGGCGGAGGGATTCCTATGTTCTCCCACCCGATAACACGTGGGTTCCCCTGTCCCTCATTCTTATCAGCGATTTTCAAGATCGGATTAAGCCCCGGATTAACAGAGACAAGAAGGGAAGAAGACCAAGGAATGTCGTGAGGATCCGATGACCCCCTATGGCTGTCAGCTGTCCAAGGAATGATATCGAGGCCAAAAGAGTCAGATAATATTGCCAATATTGTCGAGCACCAAAGAGCGCCGACAAATAGGGATGACGGATCTTCATCTACCGATCCGTGGCTCTTTTTGATGCTCGACAATAGGTACACCCCGTTTCTCTACTGGTTGCTCGACAACGCAGAATAATCAGTTAAAGAAGGACTAGGAAGAACTTTCAAAAAACCAGTTTGCATACTCCAGACCAAACAAATCAAAGCGTTTACTACAGAATCTGTCTGGAACGATGCACTTTCGCTCGACGTCTCAATTTCCGTAATCTAGTGTCTTAATGGTCTTAGTCTAATCTACGGAATCAAAGTTCTTCCCAGTCCTTCTTTAATGATATTGTCGAAAACCCAAAGGCTGCGCATTGCCAGATGTGGCAATTCGCGTCGAAGTTGGTTCGCGGCAATGACCACCTTGAGAATTAGACTCGATAGTTGTGCGTCTCGAGCGATGCGCGCAATAAGGTGGAACCGCGTTGACATTGAAAGCGTCTCTTGACGCTGGAAGACACATTGTAGAAAACGTTCCGGGCGGCATCTTATATAGAATGACACACTTGCTTTCATTCCTATTGCATTCCATGAGAAAACTCTGAATCATCTCGATATTCTTGGAGAAGCGGGGCAAAAACTCGGTGAGGAGATAGCGATGAGAAAACATGGCGCGAGATGACGGGATACTGATCTACCGCATTTACCTCAAAATAAACTTGTGTATCTTCCTTCTCGGTTAATCCCTCTACAACAGCAACCGGTTTCCGAGCCAAACTTATCATAAGCTAGCTGTAGATCATTATTATTTCCCCCAGGCTAGAGTGGAATTTTGTGCCCGACAATAAAGGTGTGCACAAGGGAGCAGAGAGAATTTCGTGAGGAGTGATTGCTCTCTGACTGCATTGAAGATTCCTGCAGAGTCCGAGACAAGAGGGCTGTAAAATGGTCGTGGCCTTCTAATGAGGGATCCGCGCTGATAACAGAGGAAGGCAACGTGGAGAGGAGAGGGAAGAGAAAGGGAGGGGAAGGGGGAGGGAGAGGGAGAGGGGGGAAGAGGGGTAGAGGAGAGGGGGAGGAGACGGGAGAGGTGGAGGAATGCGCGAACACTGTCAGCGTTCGACCTCAATGAAGCAGGAGAACGCAAGTGTAACTTGCAGTGTCACGAGCTCCGAACTACCTGTAAAGTAAAGCTTAGATTTATAGAGTTTACAAATTTGATTCCTTGAATTTCTGGTGTAATTCGTTTCCAAACCTTGATAGCAGATCTAACGACAATACAAGTCAGTAAAATCCTCAGTGCCATCAAACAAAAGGGAGGAAGAGGACAGGGAGGGAGGGAGTAGGGTTGACACCCTTGTGGGGGGACGGAGGGAAGGGAGGAAGAGGACAGGGAGGGAGGGAGTAGGGTTGACACCCTTGTGGGGGGACGGAGGGAAGGGAGGAAGAGGACAGGGAGGGAGGCCGGCGTCCCCTTCCATCGTCCCTTCCCTCCTAGGTCCCACTTCCTACTAACTATTATTTCTGAATTTTTCTTTTTCCGAATATATGAGAATCAAACTGATTTGAAGAGATGTAGTCGTCCTCGTTGGAGTTGTCGGAGGCACAGGGGAGTCAGAATCTACGTTTGGCCTGAGAGAAATGGCCAGAGTCTGGTCGTCGCTTTCGAGTCTGTCTCAGCCAGACAGTGACTGTCTCGTTT
>JACMIG010004511.1:0-10131 GCA_014805385.1 Levipalatum texanum
CGGCGAGTTGCTCTTCAATCTCCGCATGCGGTCGCTGGTTCGTTGCGCTGCTTACCCCTTTCGCTCGGCTCTTCCTGCAGTTCAAAACTCAGAAATCAGGATGAATCGATAGTAAGACCTCATTTGGCTCTTGGCGTAGTCCGTTTTGCTGTTGTGCAGGGAAACGGCCGTGTAGCGGAGCTGCGGCATGGGCTGCTCTTCCTGAACGGGAATCGGCCGTTGCTTATGTTTAGGCAGAGTACCGTGGATTGTGCTTGGCTCCTCTGCTCCTCTTCCTTCTGCCTGCTCTTTTCCCTGCGCGGGACGGAGTCGGGGGAACTACAAAGTAGAAAAATCCCTATTGTTTGATCGTGTTTTCACGGAATGTTCTTTATGGAAACGATCTGTAGCCTGATGCGAGAAACTTATTACTGCGTTTATCTGATCAATCGATATCGCAACAATTTTCGTAGTAAATATTTTATCGATAATATCAACTCTGCTGACCTCTGGAGACTCTCGAGGGTCGTGCGCGTCCTTCCCCTCTTCTCCGTTACCTCGTCGTCCTTCTCCATGTACAATTTGACGCCGCCACGGTGCACTTTGAGACTGTCGGGGTCGAGGTCACAGCCCGCTGAAAGGAAGCCGTTCGGTGGAATTAGTTCGTCTCCCTCGTACCTGTACCCGCATCCCGATCCCGCGTCCCGAAACGAGGGGCGGAGACGGCGACGAAGGAAGTCCCCGCGTCCTGGAAGGAACTCATTGATGAGTGCATGTTTTAGGGATTATGCGAATTTTCTATCGTGAAATTCCAAACGCTAACATGAGAATTTAAATCAGCACAGGTTCCATTAGGTAAAACGTGATTTCCAGATATTTTACGCAAATTGAATTATACTCACGGCTTTCTGCATCCGCTCCCGCGCCTCGGAGGCCTCGACCATCGACCAGCGGCCGCCTTTGTTGAGGGAATAGGGCACCTGGAATGGAGAATGAACATTGTCGGACAACTAACAATAAGACTTCAAATTCCCCCTGTCGTAGAAAAGCAGCTCTACCACCTTTTTTGTCGGTTTGGCATTTCAAGAACCAAGCTTTGCCCATTGTTTTTCCAACGTTACTGTGGGAATGAACATAGATTTGGCGCACAATTACCTCTACTCACCTCCGAATCGGGCAGCCCGAACGGGTCCTCCTTTCTTGAATTGGCGTCGTCTGCATTGTTCACTCGCTTCTGGATGAAGTCCGGGCCCGTGATTGCCTGGTCCCTGAATAAGACATTATTGTATACAAGGCGGTTCTGAACGTGACACTAGCACAAAAATTTCCAAGGTGAATTAAAAAAAATTATATCTTTTGAACGTTTAATTTTTTCTCATAAGCTTACGCCTAACATAACGCATGTAGCGACAGAAAAAATGCGCCTTGTATGTACTAGTAGATAGTGAAAGTGACGAACCTCTGATGCGTCTTCTCCCTCTGCTCGACGCGGTCCCTCCCTCGCGTGTCCTTCTCCGACTGCCCGTCCTCGGGCAACGACGAGGGATCCATGGATGCTCTGCAATAGAAATAGTATAGGCGTCTGGGTAAAGGAGTCGGAAATACCATCGAGGCGGTGACCTCGAGGTCAGGCGCACGAATAAAGGAATGGAAACGACCCCGGTGACTCAGTGGAAGCGTGGGCCCTCCCTTGCGAGCGAGTAGGAAGGGGGATGAGACGACTGACGAGCAGAGCGTGCGCATGTTGTGCATTGCACAACGTAGCACAATCTGCGGCCAAGACCAAGTAAACACACCACAAGGAACTAACAAGTTCAACTGCTGCAGGGAACATGATGCGTTTTATAATCAAGAAGATTAAAATAACACAATGTAATAACTAAAGACATTGACCCTTGAAGTAGGACACTCTCCATAGATCACTGGGCAGCAAGAACAAGGAAAGTTTGCACATTGGGGCAGGTGCGAACTCGGAAGATCAATATCAAGGGGATCGAAGGCGCGAAATTCCTTGAAATTGGGTGCCGATTTCATTCAATTGAATGATTGAATGAATCGAAGATACGTTACGAAACAACTAAATCGTGTTTCGTGAGAATATGAGACCGCCGAATAAAAAAATTGTCGTTGCGGGACCAAAAGAGAGATAACGCAAAACGAGAGACGCAGATTTCTACAAAAATTTGTTTTGCATTATCTATCATTTTGGTCCCGCAACGACAATTTTTTTTTATTCGGCGGTCTCTTATATAGTTGGAAAACTGCAAATTTATTGCGGAATGAAGAAGGGAGGTGGCACGCTGTTTCGCCCAGCGGCTCGCCGGGGCTCGTCAGAGTGACTCCCATGGAAAGGCTTGTAAGCAAGTGCGAGGATTTGAAGGCTGCTGTTTTCAGAAGTTTGTCTAGTGACCAATCTGAACCGGTAAAAAAAATCAGCTCTAGAGACCTTAAGGTTAAAAATCAGCTCTAGAGACCTTAAGGTTGCGCTAATATGAAAGTCGTGGTTCGCTAAACGCAGTAAGTACTCTGCCACCCCGTGGGTTCTGCACCATACGTGACTAGACAAATGAATAGAAGCCTGACCTTTGAGGATGGATTCTGCCAACCCTCCGAGTAAGTGTCACTCTCGATCGGGGAAGGGGGGTGGAGGCAGGCATACTCAGCGTACGCCACAAAGTGAGACTGTAATCATCTGAACCCGTTCATCTGCGATTTATAACATTTATCAGCCATTTTATTACGTCAACAAAACAAACACTGAGGGGCATGAACATTTACGACGCAGGAGTGTCCCTGTAGCAGAACGCCAGTTGTGATTGAAAGCGATAGAACCAAGAATGCGGAGTCAATTCGTCAGTTGTGTTCAGTGTCTGAGCATGCGCATCTTGCGCATCTTCCTCATGCGGGCCATGCGAGCAGCTCTAAGGGTCTCCGGACGGATGAAGAAGCGCATGGGGCGCATTTGCGAGGGACGGGCGACCTGCAACCTACGTGGCTGAGTAAATGGTTCTCTGAATGTCACACTAGAATTCGGTTTATCTTACGCGAACGACGCGGCGAACAGCGTGGAAGCGGCGAGGGGCGACGAAGTCGCGACGGAGTCTGTAGCCAGCAGCGCTCTGCGACTGAAATGGAGAAATCACCAAGGTGTTCCCATTAGGGTCGGGTGAATCCTCGACTGGCTTACATCAACAGCGGGCTGCACGGCGTCGGCAACGTATCCCTGGTATATCTGCTCCACGGGTTGTTCCGTCACCGGCTCCTCCGTCTCAAAGATTGCAGGATCAAGCGACACCGTGCCCAAGGTACTCACGACTGTCTGCGTTTCAGGAGCTGAAGCGATGAGTGCAGCATCCGAAGGGACGACGGCCTCGTCTCCGTAAGAGTTCTGGACGTCGTTCGAGGCGGCGGTCGTCGTGGTGGTGGTAGTAGCATCCAGAGTAGCCGAGGCGTCGATAATAAGAGAAGGCAGCGAGTCGGGGTCACCGATGAACTCTGTCATTCCTTCAGTCGTAGCCTGGCGCTTTCTGGCCTCAGCTCCAGCGAAGAGAAGGAAGGCGAGGACAACGACGCTGTGCATTTTCTTGAACGCGGAACTGTGAAGTTGCTAGAAGATGTGTCGTATTTATACCGCAGCTTTCTCTTGCAGCCGCGCACTAGATAGGTCATTCTCGCCAACTTTGCAAGTGCCACTTCACGCCAGCCTAGTCATAAGTACATGAGAGGTTTACTGAGTTTAATGAAACAACCCGACCCGAGAGCTTTTCGTCTTCCTCAGCAGCAGAAAAAGTTGCCATGTACGAGGAAGAATGAAGTGTCGCGGATTTGAGTGTCGAACCTCGGAGATGTTTCACCATGAGTTGCCCAGTATCCTCTTCAGCTCGTTCCTCCATCTTGGAGCCGGTTGCCCTTGTCGTCGTTTGTGCACGTGGTTGTAAGGAGTCCAGATCGTCTTGCTTGCCCAACGCTCCTTTTCCATATTTTTCAATCGATTCGCCCACCTCCGTGTTCCCTACTATTTATCGGCGACCAACGGTCACTGCCGTCGTTCGTGATTGTTTTGTCTACACGCATGGATATCGCCACGATGACCGTTGTTTCGAACGACGTCCAGAACTCGTAAGGATAACGAGGCCGTTGTCTCTTCGGATGCAGCCCTGATCGCCTCCGCTCACGCAGACCGCAGCGCTGCCATTGGCTTCGCGGGCGAAAATTATGGCAATTCACGAAACCAGAATGCTCGTTATCGCAGTGCACCAAATGAATTGAGCTCAATGTCCTCACTGTTTGTGACGGATTCGGTAGACCGGGAGTTAAAGGAGGGGTATGACGACTTTTGAAGTTTGCAAACTAAAAAGAGAATCGAATCGAGCAGGAAAAATGCTTTAAAACGGTATCAAAATTTCAGCGAACAAGCGATATGGCGAGGAGATAGAGACAAAAATCAATGGACCCTGATCGCAGGGATTCAAATTCTGGCATCGTGCCAAAAGCTGAAAATGCATATTTCTGAAGTAACATGTCAAAATAATCGATTCTGTTCCATGTTATAGTACGGCCGAAGCATGAAAGTAGTGTCTGAAAACCACGGAAGGTCGGAAATACTCGGTTTCTCGTTTTGGCACGATGCCAAGATTTGAATCCCTGCGATCAGGGTCAATTGTTTTTGTCTCTATCTCCTCGCCAAATCGCCTGTTCGCAGACATTTTGATACCGTTTTAAAGCGTTCTTCCTGCTCGATTCGAATCTCTCTTTAGTTTGCAAACTTCAAAAGTCGTCATACCCGTCCTTTAACTGTTACGCCTTTCTCTCGGGTCTTACAATTATTATTATGTTATTGCCTAGAACCAGAGAGGTGTTTAAATACTTACTGCGGTTAGCTGATTGCGATTTCTATATCTACGCAACCGAAAGGATTCAAGAGCTGCAATTTGGCTGTTGAATATGGTCCCAAGACAAATCCCAGGAAACGACAACTTTCATGAGCTTGTGGTTCTGGAGATAATCGAAGCGGAATTTGTTGCGAGCGGACTGAAAATATAATCCTTTCTGGTTCTTGGCAATAGTCGAGAATATTGCGAGCTTACGCTTTCGAGAGCGAATAAATATCTACCCTAGCCAGTGCACTGCGTATGAGCACCGATGGGGGTACAAACCTATACAATACTCCTTGCCTTCGGATCAGTTTATGGTGAACCGGTTGCACTATTACCATTCCCTTCTCTATTCATCCTTTCGATGACGCGGGAATGTAACTGTATCCGTCACTGCATCAGAGTTTGGGTGGACTGTCGAGAACACCCAGAAAGGGTGTCTTTTCAAGCGGAATGGATGCGGACGTGACGAGCTGTAAGGTTATATATGACATTACTTCAGTACTTCACGCCCCTGATCTGTTAGGGCCTTGGTCTCGAGAAGTCGCTTAGAGTGCACATTGACAGTGATGTATTGTCGGGAGAATGAATGTTCCGGACATTACGCTCATCGCCCTACGATCTCTCCACAAAAATCTCATTTCTCTAACGTCCAGACAACGAGAGAACTGTGGAGAGGGAGATCGTAGTGCAATGAGCGTATTGTCCGGAACGTTTATTCCACCGACAATATGTCTCAACGGATACGAGCCACCAAGAGGCGACAGGAACGTGGAATTTCATGATGGGAGGCCATCGTACTTTGGTTCATTTCAAAATTTCGGAACAAAATGTACCATTGCGGTACACATCTGGCAAGATTGGAAAACAGCAACATGAAATTCTACATTTGGAAGCAACCATTCAAACTGTGATTTTAACTCTGAAATTTAAAACAGAAAGTCTGGAACTTCTGGCAATTCATTTTTCTGCGAAGATTTTTTAGAATATATGTAAAGGGATTAAAATACATACAGAATACTGAGCTCTCTTTTCCCCCTGAATAGGCATGATGCGTAACTTCCTCCTATGCGTCACTGAAGACATCCTTAGAAAATGCCTTCCCCACCAATAAGTGATCAGAATACGTGTGAACGCTTCACGAGAACACATTTGCAGAAGTCTCATCTTCCTCGGAACAGGCAGTATAGTAACTTCCTCCATTCGAGAGTATTCTTGTGAACAGCATTACGCACTTTCTCCATATATAACACCTCCGAAGATCTGAACAGTTACAAGATTTCTCTCTCATTGTAGCCTTTTCCTTTCCCGCGATTCATCTTTGGCCTTTTATTTATTTCATATTATTTCTATTTTATAGGTCAAACCATCACTGCTAATCTAACGACATTTCAGTAATTTATTCTGCGCAAACAGCATTCTTCACTTCCTCCTACACATCACCGAAGTTATAAGCTCTACAAGGAATCGTTTTCACACTGTAGGTGATCTGAACAATTATGGTCATTGAGAGCAAAACATAATTGAAGCACTATCATATTCTTCAGAACAGGCAGTACCGCTAACTTCTCTTCGATGTCTACGTACTCTACAATCCATTTTACAATCCCTAAAATTGCCCATGAGGTTCGGCCAATTCTAATCGATTCATCTAATTTTCATCAGATCTGGACATACGGAAGCGCAGCGATTTCCCTTATAGCAAACATTGTTTTGTTCTACGTTATCTACACTGATTCCAACAAGAAAATCGGGAATTATCGCATACTCCTGCGAGTTTTCTGCATCTGCGACATCTCGATAACTCTCGCGCACATCTTTACCCTACCAGTAATCAGTTTTAATATTACTGTGATTGAAAACTCATACAACGAGTTAGGCGACATATTGTCGTGCACCAGGATCGTTATAATTGCCACCCCCGAACAATCCCAATGGCGAACTGTGTGCACTCACACGAAAACGAGGCTCAAGAAATTATGCCGCATTTTCTCGATTCCAAAATAAATTAATGAAGAATATAAAATTTTTCAGGCAATGCATTTGACGTCCTTTGGCCATGTTTACTTCAGTCTTCGGTTCTTCGAAAGCTCGGAATTCTATGGAACCTTTTCCTGCTTGTTTTTTGTTCTAATCTATTTCGAGAGCTTTATTCTACTGACCTTTCACTTCGTTTACCGTTACATCACATTCTGCAAGTATTTGTTACCGCTGTACAGAAATCTGACAAATGTTTCAGGCCTCCATGGTTCGAGAAAATGCGCAGATACCGCTACAAAACGTGGATATTGGTTGCATTTCTGGTTAACATTTTCTACACTGCTTCGCTCGCATGGAGCTTTACCTACCATCTACCAAGCAACAGAACGCGCGCTGCCTTGGCGCCTGTCATGCGTGACCTGTACGGAGTTGATATGTATGAACCAGAAGTGAAAGGATTCATGGGCGTTGCGTATGAGGTTGGTTGCCAGAAACTGACTTGCTCAATCGATTAATATTTCGAACCCGCCCATGAGCGTAGGACGGATGATCGAGGCATTCTTCTGTTTTGCCGGCGGTGGGCTCGTGGTGTTTCCGGCTACTGGAGTGGTCTTCTTCTGCATCATGCGCATATGGAGAGCTCTCAAAGACAATAGGTTCAGAGAAACAATAAATGTATATTTTACCTAAATACTTACAGCAACCAAAACCTCAGCGCAGCAACGCGTGCTCTTCAGCGTCAGCTATTTATGTCACTCGTGGTCCAAGTGAGCGATGCGAACAGAGAACAATACTCTTTTATGAATTACAGACGGCAGTCCCATGGTTTTTCTCATACATGCCGACCTTTTCGATATTCATCATGCCCACATTTGGAATGGATGCTGGCGGGATCGGCCACATCCTCATGCTGTTCATGACTGTCTACGTTGCAGCCGACCCCATCTTCCTTCTCATCTTCATCACTGGGTTTGTTCATTTGAACTCAATGTGTCTGAAACAGAGTTCACATTTATTTGGATAATAAAATTAGAGAGTTCAATAAAACTGATTAGTTCAGGTATCGTCGAGTCGTGGCTGGAAATATACGCAAATGCCTGAAATTGTTGACGTTCTCATCCGTTACGCCGACGACCTCGGCCGTGCAGCAGCGTGATAACACAACTATATTATGAAACTGTATGGCATGCCAAGAATAAAAGACATACATAAAACAATATTGCAGTGCCCCGAAAACAAACGTACGAAGAAAAAAGTTTGTTCGCTTCCATAGGGGTCATCATATTTGAATATTTGGCCCAAGAAAATCTTTTCAAAAAAATTCAGTATTGGCAACTTTGTTTTCATATGACTCAGTTCGCGCAAGGATCCGTCAGCATAGCGAACAATGTAAAGAAATCTTATGTGAGCAAGAAATCAAGTTTGAACGCTTCGAACTGCGCATAACGCTCAGAGCAGGGGGGGGGGGGGTTAAAAGGTTACACCCCGTTGTGGGTTACAAATAAAATAATAATGCCCCATATGGAACCGGAAAGCCCCCAAAAGAGAGGCGATTTGGGTAAGGAAGCGAAACCGTTAAGGGGGGGGTGAGGTATGCTTCTGCGTTTCAGATTCAAATATGATGACCCCTATGGAAGCGGCTCTGCGCCTACAGAGAGGCGAATGTCGTGAGGACTCGAACACGTGAAGGGGTGGATGGAGTATGTTGACAGTTTTTTTTTAAATTTCCCCTGCCCGAATATGCGGGATATTCAACATTTCGTAGAATTGACGGAAAGTGCAAAACGAACAATCTCTTTTCGTACGTTTATTTTCGCGGCACTGCAATGTTGTTGTATATATTTATTCTCTGCATTCCATACAGTTTCATAATATAGTTGTGTTATCACGCTGCTGCACGGCCGAGGTCGTCGGCGTAACGGATGAGAACGTCAACACTTTCATGCATTTGCGTATATTAGCAGCCACGACTCGACGATACCTGAAGTAATCTGTTTTATTGAACTCTCTAATTTTATCATCGGCCGTGTTTTGAACCCTTTGCTTCCCTCTACTTGTCTCCGCCCTCGTTCGATAGGCACTGACTCTCGTTTGTGGCCGCGTCGACGAGATATTATCTCGCGCTGTGACGTAGAATGGTAGGCTAGCATGGCTGTTCTCCATGCCGCTTTGGTTTCGCACTTTCGGGAACGGATCTCGTTATGGCTATCAACCGGTATGTAAACCAGATTTTAGTGCAGAGAGACGGGTTCTGTCTGAGTGCTTAAATAAGGAGTAGGAGGAACGTTCCTGATTACTGTCATTATGGAAATCCAGACCAGGTCACAGTGCATGTTGGCCACAATGGCCACCGCCCTGGCATGGTGTCGAAAAATTCCTCCCACTCCTAATTAGACCCGTCATTGAAGTGTTACAATAGGACGAAAGGAGAGCGTTTAGGAGACTGCTGGGGCGAGTTGCACTCTTGGCTATGTATACAAACCCCTTTGACACTTCACTCCTCTATATCTCTTCCCTTTGGTAGCATCGGAACAAAGTCCAACAGATCAAGTCCATGCGACAGGCGCGATTAGGCTTTAAGCATGGAGATAAGAAAATAATGGCTTCATGGTCAGAGCGCTTGAGACAAAGTTGTGAAGAGTTTGTATTCCAATCGGTACATGGATGACTTAGTTGGCTACATGTCTGCTTTTGAACATTGAAGTGCGGGGATGGTGAAAAGGTTCTCGAAAGTCCAATGGAGATAAGAACGTAAGGGTGACTCGTCGGGTTGCGTTTGCATGGGGATGGCCATTCATGAATCGGATTCCATGTATGTGTCTGCTAACGCGCACAAGTCTTTCTATGGCGCGGCACAATATCAGAATCTGCAGAGGGCTTACGGATTCCTTGTCATTAGTCACTCGGAGAGATCGTTCCAAGCACCGGCAGATCATGAAATCAAGGTAGATATGAACGCATTGTAAATAAGGAATTCCTTCGACAGTATAATCATTATTTCCATCACAATTAGACTTTGTCCTTGTAGCTGCTCCCGTCCGGGGCCAAAATGCAATTTGGCTTGTGTCTGGTGTGGATTTCCATAATGACAGTAATGTTGCTCCTACTACACCTTTAAAACGTAAGGATCAATTCCACATCACGACGAAAATCTGATGAGTGTACAAGATGTGACGACTTGAACACCGTCAAGTTTAAGGGTTCATTTACGTTGTGTTGACACAGGTTCCTTCATCGGGACAGCGCCGTTTTTACGTGAATTCCATGGTGACTCGTTTATAATCCCGGAACCCGAAGT
>JACMIG010004512.1:0-10131 GCA_014805385.1 Levipalatum texanum
TTTAATTTTCGTTTTATCCGTATTTCCATTTTTAACTGAATGAAAATGGGTGACCTTTTTTTATTGAAGAGGGACATTTCCCCTCCAAAAGGACCCTAAAAAGACCGAAAGCGGTTGAGTCATTATCGAGGTATGATCGAAAGAGTCTAAAAATAGACATTTGAGAGCTAAAAGTAGGTCACCTTTCGCTAAAGCGCTCTCCCGACCTGATAATCGAATCCGACCGATCTCTGTACCAATCAACTAGTCCCTCTCTACTGTACCTCTGATTAACAGGTGACCCCTCCTGGGCATCAAATTGGGCGCTGTGCACCCATCTGGCGAATCTGGTCGATCCTTACGCGAACGGACTCATAAGATCGGTTCTCACGTGATGCCTATAGAGAAAGCATGCCCAATACGCCACGGCCGTTTGTGCAAGAAGGAAAGTGTAGACATTCTAAATCTTTTTCTGACCTAAAATTAAAACTAAAATCCAACGAAAGCCTGCAATGGCGTTGCAATCT
Organism: Levipalatum texanum; assembly: GCA_014805385.1. NCBI lineage: Eukaryota > Metazoa > Nematoda > Chromadorea > Rhabditida > Diplogasteridae > Levipalatum > Levipalatum texanum. Next base: position 507 of record JACMIG010004512.1, read on the forward strand.
GGAGAAATTCGTTGTATAAAATGCCATCTCCAATCCAACACGGATGCGGCAGGAGAAGAATTGGAAAAGATACGAAACAGCAGTAAAAATCGCATAGAAAAATGCAGCCCTTAAATTTGCAATTGCATGAATGCACTTAAAACAAGCCTGAAGGATGAGCAGGAAGAATCTGTAGATCGAAGACGATTTTCCGGAGTATTTAATGGTTACAAAAACAGTGAGCGCATTGAGGAGTACGGTCGCGACTCCAAGTACAAGATGCAGATTTTCAATGAAAACTACGCTTTTCTCTCGTGGCGGAAGCATTGACTGTGAGTACACTCCTCGAAAGTTGAATGCATGCAAGGAACGTGATATTGTCATCGCGAGAGTGCTTTGTAGCCCCTACAGTATTCAAGGAACTATTTCCACGAAGCAATATTTCTCTGTGGGATAATTTCGCGATGTTCTGCGAGAACACTACCTCGTGATCCATTTCTTAGTAGGGACTGTGAACATATAAGTACGGCTTCCCGAGCTTTTTGCAAGGGAGGCCAGTTGTTTATCAGGTGTGCAAAAAAATCTCCTTATTATTATCTGCCAGCTCATCTTAATATCGAACCCAAAAATTCACGTCACCGTGTGTGGGAACATGTTTTTGCAAATTCGTGAAAGTGACCAGAATTGAATGTGCAATAATTACTTGTTACCATGATGCTCTGATCGATGGATATCAAATGCAGAAGCTCCTTTCAATTACCAACCGAACGTACCACTTTTGATACCTCTCCCCACATTCGATGCTCGTTAGTTTTCTAGTCATATCTCGGAAAAGCTGGTGTGGAAATCTCCAAGCATTCCCTTACATTTGAGCTTTGGTCCCGTGCTACTCATACCTAATGCTATCATATAAAATGTAGAACGGGGTCAACAACAAAGTGTTGTGCCACTGTGGCTCGTTAAAAGGTTATGCTTGAAGTGCTCGGTCACGGCTTTCTATCCAGCATAAAAACTCCCAAATTGATCAGAGGTGGCAGTTATGGGCGAAATTGTCCATAGACCTTCTGCTGAAGGCCAAAAGTACGGTGTCTTCGAGCGATCACAGCTCCCGTACCAATACCCGTAAAAGGGGAAAGCATGATCACTCCAAGCGGTAGATATGAAACAAGAAAAGGCACTGCAGTCTGCAAGAGATCATTTATTGTCGGCGTAATATATGTTCCGGACAATACGCTCACCGCCCTACGACCTCTTTACACGATTCTCTCGTTGTATAGAAACGAGAGATATAGAAATGTATAGAAACGAGGAGAGAGATCGTAGGGTAATGAGCGTATTGTCCGGAACGTTTATTCCGTCGAGAGTAACTACGGTCCAGTTCACTCGAGCAAATGAGTCATTTTCGCGCGCGATACCTGAATGATAACTGTGCGAAAAAGTTGCACCTGCACAGCGCGTGTTTTTATTTTCCCGGCAGAAGAACAATGCGATAGCCTGAAAAAAGATTGTCGAGGAAAGTGGTCCTTGCACTTGCATCTTTAACACTGATGTTCCCTACCTCTATACATACCATAAGGCACGTACGTCTGTCGGTGAGTCTGTTTGTTTGTCTGTGACCACTATATCTCGGCACAGGAACGTCCTCTCGACTTCGGACCCGACCAAAGTACTTCGGGTCTCGAGGCAATCATTACAGTAACCCGCGACCGTAAAATATCCCGTGACCGTGAAATAGAACAATATAGAATTTCTAATCTACGGCTGTAGATCAAAAGTGTATCTACAGCAATTTACGGAATCGGTCCATATCGGTCCAAATTTGGTGGGAAGGTACCAGTAGATGAGACAAACATGTTTCAACATGTTTTGACACGTTTTGACCCCTAAAGGGGTGTCAAAAATACGTAAAAACATGATTTTTCCAAAGTACTCAAAATGATCCCAAACTTCACAGGAACATTTCTATGCCACCTGTAAACTGAAATAAACAAAAAGAATTGACAACGATCTGCATGGGAATCATTGTTTGCTCGAAAATAAAACATTTTTTAATAAAAATTCGGGCAGCGATTTGCCTGGAATTCGCTATTTACTCGAAAGAAATACACTTTGGAATTGTTCGTAGTAGTAAAAGGTATAAAAAATAATTAATATTCAGAAATTCGCAAACCTTTTTGGAGGGCGATGGAGGGCGGGAAGATGGCGGCCGCCGCCCGCCGACGACTGAAATGGACGGACAATTAGTCATTTTGCATCGGAAGTGCAACGCGTTATTGAACGGAAAAATGTCGAAAAATACGAATGGCGAAGAAGGAAAGACGGGCAAACGCGATGCTAAATGCGATGCACAGGAAGTCAAAAGCGCGGAAAGTGTTGGTCCTTTCGATTTTGGTCAACAAGCGTTCATGACTGGCACAGTCATTTGAGTAAAATGAGCAAACGCGTGAAAATATGCCGGCTGTCGATATTTCAGCCTCCTCGGCTCGCGAACACAAATGTGCTCGGTCCAGTTTGCGATCATTTCGCAATACGCTGTTTATCGTTAGGTAGTTCGCGCGTCGCCTCCGCATCACTTTAATGCCGGACAATATTTCCGATATGTTGCTCCAATATATTTTTGGGCGATAAGCGCTAAAAGTGTTCCTTTTCCTCCACGATCCTCTACAAATAATACTTGTCGCGGCACGCACAGCGTTCAGCTGAATATATCAATGCTAGTAATTGTCAATCGTGTACCTTTCTCCTTGTTCTCTCCTTTCCAATTGCTCGTAGTGAAGTGTACATGGATTAAGCCCCGCTACTTTTATCCAATCTATCAGTTATCAGAAGAGATTCAGCTCCGTTTCTGGCAAACTTTGCTCACTCCCTTATTCAACAGGTGACAGACAATCTTATACGGAGAGGTTCCAAGCGTGAAAGATGGCGGTGTATTTCACGTGCTCTTCTGTGTGCACACATCTTTCAAAACAGAATACATGTGCAAACATTGCATTTTATCGAGCAATTCTAGCCTTGCTTTAGTAATGTTGCTATTATACAAGTAGAAAGTGCGAAGCTCTTTAGAGGGTCGTCGGAGGTCCTCCCTCACCTTTCAGCCAGTGAGAGCTTGCGGAGCTTATGGAGAAAGTATGCAAATACGTAATCTTCGGTCTGGGTCACGGAAACGGAACTAATACCGCGTGACGTCATATGACTCGCCCAGAACGATGATCAAGAGTAATTTTTGCATTTATCATCCAGTTGCCCGAGGAGTCGCGTAGTATTGGATCTACGGGTTTCTTCGTGATCGTGGTGGTGACATTTTTCGAGTGATAACACGTCTATCGCACAATTGTGGACGACGGCACAGTATGCACGTTCATATTTGTAGTGTCAATCTATTCGTTATATTTCCAATCAAAATATAGCTCCAATTTATTTTTGGGCGAAAAGCGCTAAAAGTGCTCCTTTTCGTACACCATCCTCCCAAACTATGTCTCAATCCCACCATTGCCCCACAAGTTTTCCCTCTTATACTAACCTAATTTTGCTAAGCTCCTTGTTATAATTTTTTCCTACAATCTCATTTTTTTCTTTCCACGTTTCATTGTAAATGATAAATATATACAATACTTGTAAGTGCGAGGATGACGGACCGAGGACAGTTCTCCATGCACTGGGCAATAATACATTAACAAACATCGTGCGTGTGCGATGTGTGATCTGCGAAAATTTTCTTATCTCCAAAAATACGGAAGGGGCAGGTCTGATTGTTCCCCGTCTAGTCTATTTGGCATAGCAAAGAAATCATGCGTATTTGATTGAAAAATGTGCAAGTAAAGTGTGCAGTTTCCACTATTTTCGAGATAAGGGACGAGGACGATGAGGAGAATACATTACTCAGTGAAGGATCTTCGGTTGTCGACGGCTGCTTGAATGGTAGGAATTGCTGCAGTACAAATCAAATGAGGTCAAACAAATGTTGACACAGAGATATGTGTCGTTTGACCTAATGCTCACGGTTCCTTTGGACGCTTAGCGATCAGTGATTATCCACTTTCGTCATCACTCAGAGCGTGTGATGACGTAATGACGATACCAACGATAAAAAAGACGAAACGTGATAGATCGTGATTTTATCAATGTTAACGCCCCCCTTTTGCCCTCAAATAGTGGGACAATCCACCGGGTTGGTAGTTATCCCCCGAAATTTCAAACATACGGAATAGCCATGGATCTCTCATTTATGTATCCTTCAAAACAGCGGTTGTGAAATCCGTGATTGCGCCCGTGTGCATTTCCCTCTTCCTGTCTCCCCCCTGCCTGTCCTCCTCCCTCCCCTCCCTCATTCTCTCGTCTCCTCGCCCTTTCTCCCTCATCCTTGCAACATATCTTAAAGCGCGCTCAGTATGAAAATAGTGCCAGTAGGGTTCTTCTCATCGGTGACTTGTCCTGGATGGAGTCATCCTCCGTTTCCTATCGTCCTCTTCACGAGCCAGGAGAAGGCGAGCATCGTGGCTGGTGGGGAATACTATGCGACTTCTTCGCCCAGAGGTTCAGGTTCCTGTAAGCTTCCCATTCTATGTTCCCTTGTTCAGAGATGAGGATGATGATAAATTGGACGAGGCCCCAGCTCCTTTCCTCCAGTTGGTGAACTTTTTTCGTTCCTCAATGGACCCTTAATTGTCTTGTATGCTTCCACGGGGGAGAAGTTGTTGTTGCTGTTGGGAGTGACCGCGTCAGTGGTGTCAGGTTGGCTGCCCCCCACCATTTCCACTCCTCCCATCCCCCTTCAGGCATTCTCTCCCCTTCCTTCTCCTTCATCGGGGGCAAGGTCGTCAGGGTCTACGTGGGTACCAAGGAGGCGAGTGGCCGAGGGGGATGGGGGAGAGTCCTCCGTTCAGCCTGTGGGCAACATTTCCTTCCTCCACGACGTTTTATTCATTGACCTGATCTTGGTCGCCACGGGAATCGTTTACATATTCCTCACTGCCACGGAGGTATCAGCCTATCCAACCGTGTCTCCATCACACCCTTCAGTACCTCACCTTCACCATCGTCGCAGAGCGAATATGCGCACGGATACGAAGGGAATTCGTGGCCTCTGTCATGGCACAAGATTCTGAGTTCCTTGGGGGGACGAGTACGGGGGCACTCTCCAATATACTCAACACCAATATCGATCGGATACAGGATGGGATTGGAGACAAGATTGGCCTCTTCGTTAGGTGCTTCCCCTTCCCTCCCCTCCCCCGCGACTCTTCCCCTCCAGGAGCGTGGTTCAGTACCTGACAACGACAACAATCGCTTTCTACTACAGTTGGCAACTGGCCCTTGTTGTTCTGGGCATCGGCCCCCTCTCCGCCCTCTGCACCATGAATTCGCATTGGTGGCATTCCGATCCAGCAGCTAAGCATCCGAAAACTGAGAAAGGCATGGCCTTCCCCCCCCCCCTCCCCTCACGGCGACTCTTCCAGATGATCGGCGTCGTCTCCCAGGAGCCGTCGCTCTTCCATGGAACAATCCGCGAGAATATCCAACTCGGCCGCGATCTCTCAGATGAACAAATAGAAGCAGCAGCCAGGACAGCCAATGCACACGACTTCATTATGGCCCTTGATGAGGTGAGAGATTCCAATGGGAGGAGGTCACCTCCTCCTCTACAGGGCTACTCTTCCCTCCTCGGTCCCTCGGGAGTCTTCCTCTCCGGGGGGCAGAAGCAACGAGTGGCCATCGCCCGTGCGATCGCTGCCAATCCCCGTATCCTCCTCCTCGACGAGGCCACCTCCGCCCTCGACACTCACTCGGAGAGGGCCGTGCAGGTGGGAGGAGAATTCTCCCCCCTACACTCGCCCACTTCTCAGGCTGCACTCAACAAGGCATCGGCAGGGCGAACGACCGTTATCGTCGCCCATCGACTAAGCACAATCAAGGACGTCGATAGGGTTTTCGTGATTGATGAGGGGAAGGTGGTCGAGCAAGGAAGTGGGTGGGAAGGGGAGGAGAGAGGATTGCACATTGGTAGGTTACGGGGAGCTCTCCACTCGCGATGGCGGAGTCTTCTCCCAGATGGTGGAGATGCAGGACACGGAGAGGAAGAGGAAGTCGATGAGTGAGGAGAACGAGGACGAGAGCAGTGGAGAGGAGACAAAGTGAGGAAAAAAACGGGAAGGGAGAGGGAACAGTCACTCACAGGACTACGCTCATCGGAAGGAGTGTGTCACAGCAGTCGGAGACTGTCGAGGCCATCCACAAGACCTTCCCATGCAGAGAGGGAGGAATATGGGATGTTCTCACCTACGACAAGAGGAAATGGGCAGGGCAAGTGGTGATCGGATGACTGAGGGGACTGGAACTCATCCTCATCATTGTCTGTGTTCCTCTCCTTCTTCCGCTCCTCCCCTCCTTCAGCCCATGGCACAGTTCTCTTTCCGTGCCTTGGCCACGGATGACTATATGCCCATCCTGGAGATAGCGTGTAGCATTATGGTGATAGCGGGGATCTTCGTCAGCCTCATCATCGCCATCTCCGTTAGTGTACGAAAGAATCCCACCAATCGTTCTCCCCCTTCAGAAGACATACTCAGCGTGGTTCTCTGAGAGTGTAGTCTCCCGCCTCCGGATCTCGTGTCTCTCCTCCCTCCTCCATCGTCCTCTCTCCTACTTCGACAGGGCTGAGACCTCCCCGGCCGCCTGTTCCGTCACTCTCTCCCAGCAGTCTCCCCTCGTCCTCCCCGTAGGTCTTACCTCCCCTCCCCCCACTTCTCCCTCCAGGCCCGACTTCCGTGCTGCTTCTTTCTACGAGTGCACGATCCCCTCTCTGCTCATCAATATCTACTGTTTCATCATCTGCTGGCAGAATGGCTGCGTGAGTCCGCCACTTCGCTCCCTCGTCCTTCCTTGCAGGCTGCGATTGTGATGTTCGTGAGCGTCATAATCATGTACTATGTCCTCCATCGGATTGTCAATGGGCGGACGAAGGAATTCACTGACGCCGACTCCACGGGAGAGGTGGGCAGAGGAGAGGAAAGCGACAATGGGATCCACCAGGTTGCACTAGAGATATTTGGAAGTGTTCGCACCATTCAACTCATGGCGGCCGAGGGATACTTCAATGCAAAGTACTCCGACAAGCAGCGAATGCTGGGGAGTGCACTGGGAAGAGTCAGCCCCCCCCTCCCCCTCCACCCTCCACTCCCTCTCCAGCTGACTCGCTGTCGTGCCCTCGTCCACTGCATCTACCAGTCTATCATCTACTTCCCCAGTGCCATCATCACTGGTCAGACTGCCCCCTTCCCCTTTCACTCCTTGTCCTCCTTCAGCCCTGGGGGCGTATCTCGTGTACTCGGGGTACATCACAGTGGAGCAGATCTTCCTCTCCAATGTATGTCTCCACCTCCCCTCCCCTCTCTCTCCGCTCTCCTCTTCAGCAATGCGTCGTCATTGCCACGTGGTCAGTAGTGAACAGGTCCCACAACCTGGTGGACATCATCGGTTCTGCCTCTGCCGCCCGTGAGATCTTCGCCCTCATCGACCCTTCCCACAGCATCGGCGACTGGGGGGCAAAGCCGGTAGGCCGCGATCTCATCCATTTCACGGCCTTCCCCTATCAGGAGATCAAGGGATCCCTCAAGGCAGACCGTGTCTCCTTCGCCTATCCCTCGAGACCTTCTAAGCTCGTTTCTCGTGATCTCTCGTTCTCCGTGAGTGCAGGGAAGTCAATCGGCCTCGTTGGTCCCTCAGGAGGGGGAAAGAGCACTATCGTTAATCTCATCGAGAGATTCTACGACCCTTCCACGGGCAGCATCGTGAGTCTGATCCCTCCTCTCTTCCCTTCTATGCCGTCTAGTCGTTGGATGACCGCCCCCTCGGCCTCATCGACCTCCGCCATCTGAGATCGGCCGTCTCTCTCGTATCACAGGAACCCGTCCTCTTCATGGGAACCATTGCAGATAACATCACTCTGGGATGCGAAGGTGGCCTCCCCCCCCTCCCCTAACCCCGCCCCCCTTCAGAGAGTGAGAAAGAATAGACTCGTCCCCTTCTCCCTTCCCTCTTCACCAGCCACCACCACTTCAACGCCCATCCACCAGAAGACAGTGACGTGTCAGGGGATCAGTGATTCTGTCCCACTGAAGAAGGGGGGCACAGCGAGGATGTCGGTGCTGAATGAGGTGGAAGGCCTCTATCACCGCCTATCCTCCCTCCGTTCAGTCCACGGCGTCGCTCGACCGAGCGAGATCCTTGCCATTCTCGGAGGGGGGCTGGGAAGACGACACTGAACATTGGAGGGGAGACCGCTCAAGATGGACGTCTTCTGCGTTGCCACAGTGAGGAAGCAACTCACGTTCTTCGCTCGTCTTCGAACGGCCCGCGATTCCTCGAACGAGGAGCGACGAATACGAGTGGAGACTGTGGTACGGGAGATGAATCTGACTGACTTCCAGAACACAGCAATCGGAATAAGATTCAAGGAAATGTCCATCGGGGAGAAGAAAAGACTCGCCTTTGCCTCCGTCGCCGATCCTTCCATTCTCTTCTGCGATGAACCCGGGACTGGATTCGTTCACATAGCCCAGTTCACTATACCTCTGACCAGGAGGTGTGCCCACCGGAGCGATAAATGCGACGATGTGACCCCTTTCGCGATGACTGGTTGATCCCTACGCGGTCGGACTCATCAGTACATGGGCGGTGACATTGAGCGAATCGACAGATAGTGCGATTACCGTTATCCACGACATCAGCCAACGTCATATAATTGTTGTTAGTGTGGGACTGTGAATGGGTGAATGCGTTTGCTCACTTGGGAATTTGGGAAGCTCATTAATAGTTCATCCGACGTGCAGGTCGACAGAAATGCTCAAAAAATTAATTAGTCACATTGAGTTCATAAAAACATTTATAATGATGCGGCGAATTCTTTCTAAATTTATCAGATCGGAAAATGCTTAACGTTGATAATCAGGAAAACTTTAATCTATAGAAATAATAGGTTTTCAGCGATTTGCGCCAAGAATCCAGCTATCGTCCATCGACGACTTTTGGGAACTGCGCAGATGAATGTCGTGGGCTCCGTGTTGGCATGACATAGTGGTCGAGGAATTGCCCTCGTGCAAAGAAGGGCCCGTAAACAACACGAAGGATGCCGAGATGACGACCTGAAGCTATGTACGTTGACTGACGCCAAAGCAAGTATTGTCCGGCACCAAAACGCGGCGCATTCATACGAGTTCGTACGCTTTGGGATCGCCGACCAAAGAGGTTCTAAGTGCAAACTACAAAATTGTCTTTGTGAAAAACGTGACATTCTGGTGAAAAATTTTCGTTTTCACTGAGGAATGGGTGACCTCATTGAGGCGCGATTTCGCTCATTGTGGCGCGATAGGTGGACACCATTCCCTCATTGTCAGGGTAAAGTCCCATCCTCTATGGATTTCTCTTTTTCCCCGGGGGCGACAGTCATGTGGTCTTTCCTCCAGGTACAGCCAGAGTCCTGAGAAATTTTGAATCCCATGACATAATCCTTCCCGGAAGAGGCGGGATGGACGTGAGTGAAAGCGAGGCGGGTACAAAAGAGGACGAGAGCAGTTGTTGTGGAATGCTAGGGGGCTCTTCTATATCACCACTCATTCCATGCCACATTCCCCTTTGCATCTTCCCCCCC
>JACMIG010004513.1:0-10130 GCA_014805385.1 Levipalatum texanum
CTCTCCACTGTTCTCTTGTTGTCTGGCGGTTAGAAACGAGAGAACAGTGGAGAGAGATCGCAGGGCGATGAGCGTACAATCCGGAACGTTTATTCCGCCGACAATATTCTCTAGCATATTCGTCCTGCGTATTGGACATTTGCATGTGGATCCTATGTTCCTCGATCTTTCTGTCAGTGTATTGATCTGCGCGCATAGAGGCCGAGATAGTCATTCACATCGTCCTTCCCTGCCAGGCATATCTTATCAATTTGAGCATCTAGCGTGTTGCCCCAGACTATGATTATGGCATCTTGTTGACGGACTATTCCAAAAGTTTCTAAATTCACAGTCCTTGCAAACTCTGCAGTTCTCCACTGATTTCAGTGCTCATGTTTAGATCTTGGATAATACTTCATGCTTCCCACACTTCGGCAAGGCACGGATTACGCCCTTCAAAATGTCAATGCCGCCAAGGGTTTCCGCGGCAAGGTAAGATGTATCCTGATGCCTTATGCGGTATGCGATAAACAATATCTATAGAGTTCTTTAACTATGTTAAAATTTACGTTATACCAACTAAAAATTTACTCCCCGCCTTCTAGTGCAGATGTTTTATTTTGAGGAAATGAAAAAGGGAGCTTTGAATATTTATTCTCTTTAATTTATCATTATGCTATCTTTAGATCTTCCTTGGTATTCTGAAACCCGATGATAAGCCGTGTGTCGTGAAAGAGGCCAAGAACAAGGAGTTCGACATCGACATCAAGTGTCTCCAGAGGCTTCTAGGGTGCCAGCACATTGTTGAGGTATAGTCGATATTTGCATTATAATCAGATATTTGGACTTTTAAGGCTTTTGGAACTGGTTCATTCGAGCGCAAGGCCATTGCAGGAAATGTTACAGAGCAGGTTCGTAAATATATTCTATTGCCGCAGTAGAGAAAACGTCTTTTTCGAGATACTTATAGATCTTTTGCGATTTGCTTCAAGAACATACATATCACTTAGGGAATGGGTTGACCAAAAGGATAAGCTCATCGACCACCATATCCGGATCAATATGATGTCAAGCGCAAAAAGAAAAGCAAGTTTAGATCACACACCTTGTGCTCGAGCGCGCTTCTTCCTCACTTCTTGATATCTTATCAAAGCCTCCATATTCTCGTGGACTGCCTCCACAAGACATGATTCAGTTAGTGGATCATTTGGGTATGGATGGCTCTGGTGTATTAATCAAAGTTATATTATTTCCAGGCCAAGCACTTGAGTATATGCACGCCAAATGCATCGCACACCGCGACATCAAGCCGTCCCACGTTCTCGTGTTCAAAGATGCTTCGCCTCATGCTTCGAGCAAATTTACGTTTAAAGTGTAACCATTTTTTTCTGAGTCAAGCTCATTACTGTCAATGCAGCACGGGATTTGGCTGCGCCGAAGCTGTTACGTCCCCAGATCAGCCTCTTCATGCCATTACAGGCACTCCTGGATTTATGGTTTGGAGCAGTTCGCAGTTTTTTTACTTCGCTGTTATGTTAGCGGTAACAAACAGTGAATCTGTAGAAACCTATTGCTTGCCAGTAAAACACATAGTGGGAGAGCTAAAGCGCTAATCACAACAAAAACGCAACTTCAGCTGCCAGAAATTAACATTGAAAACGTCGAGCATCCAAATTCCATGAGAATGCTGAAGCCCTACACGATGGTAGCTGCAGATCTTTGGTTAGCGAGTAAATATGTTTATCATGAAATATTCGCAGGTGTGCTGGGGCTACTCTGTTCTTCGCTGCCTGTTGCCGCTATCCATTTCCGCCGTATGGAATGGATATCATTGTCATGATCTACAGACATCGGGTGAAGGGTTGGTCTATTATTTTATGTTTTCGTTCTTAGCAAGGCATCCCAATTCCAGGTGCGATAGCTTCGCGCATTGTCGAGCATAATAGTATCAAGTACTACTCGCACTTTGAAAACGAGCACTATCCTCGGTGAGTGTCGATGATGCGCAACAATACAATTTTGACTTTGGGCGCAACAATACGATGATGCGCAACAATACAATTTCGTTTTCTGTACTTGAAAAAACAATTTTAAATGGAGCAAATAGATTTATAATAGAACCACTTTTCATTGACTCTATGGAAACATTTATAGCCTGCTCCTCCTTGCGATCTCACACATGATCTCCCAAATGTTCGATGCGCCGGATTACAAGACCTTTTTCTCGCTGTACAAAACACTTGCATCTGCGAAAAGTTTGCTAATGATGTCTTCTCATTCCAAATGAACTTACAGCAAAGAAGATCATTCACCTGCCATCATTCACGACGAGTCTCTTCGCTAAATTGTCGCCTGCGTTTACGTAAGTATCCGTTTTAGTACTTTTCTGAATTCTTAACATTTCAGCGGTCGCTCATTCAGTCTCCGCAGCGTTCTTGGCATCCCCGAAAGCGAAGCCGTTTACGTCATAACGGGCAGTGGTATCGTTAAATACGAGGATGAGTCGACTCTCGACATGGAAGCTGAAGAACCGTTGATCATTTGGTCTGAAAACGGCAATGGCATCGGCGAACATCTACGTTTCGGTAATATTCATGGATTTAATTAAGCTATTTTAACAAAACGTTCTGCAGCTCTTCCCATGTATACTCCAACGAATCCTAAAGCTGTGTTCCAGACACACGTTCAATCCTTTTATGCGTTGAAGGAAAAGTGAGCTGAGTTAGCAGTAGATTTCCACTGTGGCGCAGCAAGGATTACATATAGTTAATTTCTCTTCACATGATGAAATAACCGAGACAAAAATCAGATTAAAAATATCCCGAGAATTAGAGCATTGATCTTCAGATGCGATGAAAAAATTGCTTCCTGGAAGTCCATCCACAACATCCTCACTTCGCTTCACAGCACGGTAAATTAGTTCTATTATCGCTGCCAATTTATGCGTCAATTTTATTGTCGGGCATTATGAGCGTTCAAATACATTAGTGCTTTTTTTATCCACCCCTTACTTAAAGGAGGGGTTCGGGGACCTTCTGGGTCTCATACGTGACGATGTTCAGGTTGTAGAGCTTGAAAAATCCAATCGAACGGTGTATCTCACTAAGCATTTAGATGTTTCTATGGTGAGATAGAGCGTTTAGAACGCCGGGCCTGAGAAACAGGGACGGCGCGAAATTCAAATTTCGCACCTGCCATCATATTGGCAGCTTGCCAAATCCTCAGATCTCGCGCCCTGTGCACTATAACTTCTATCATTGTTATCTATCAGTGGTTTATCAATCAATTTGTTCCGTTGGAAAGCTGCCAAATTTCGACACTGAAGGTCTCCGAACCCCTCCTTTAACTACATATTTTTGAAGCTGGACAAGCAGGCCTTCGCGTTGCGCGAGCAGATATCTCTCAAGCTTGACAAAGAATCGAATTCTGAATAATCGGCTTCTGCAAAGAATGGAAGGAAGAGTCGGAAGAGACGGCTTCTCAACGAAGAATCGAATTCTGAAGAGTCGGTTTCTACGAGCCTTGAAATCAGTCGCTGGGAAAACTTCATGGGTTCGCAATTCTTACAATTTTTCTATCATGTTATGACGAGCATTATGATGGAGTTTAACAACTAGTTATTCATTGTTCCAATTGCTGAAAACATGCCCTTTTCGAGTACTTGGAAGGGGAAGCTAAAATAATTTCAGTATTTAAATGTACCACCCTCGAAATGCACCCACAAAACAGACACTCGAATGCAATGGTTCTTTACAGGCCAACTGAATCGTTGCCGTTACGACCTGTCGATGGTCCAGAAGCTTCTGAAGAAATGGAAGCCGATGGAGCCACGGCTGACGAAACGCTTCGACGATGCCCTTGTATTCATTGCTAAGATAGACGAACCATCGGAGTTGGTGAAGCTCTGTACCCGCACGCTGCTCGAGGCCTTCGAACAACGACACAAGCACATCGCAAACGACTGCCGAATACGAGTGAAAAAGATCGGAGGAGCTTTGGATGTTGTTAGGTACTATTGAAGTTTATCGGATTATTGTGTCGAAACGTGTATTATCGGAGTTCCAAAGCCCTCTTCATTTGGCACCTTGGTGCGAAACGCTCTACAGCGAGCAGACGACGAGAGATCACAATTTTCAATGGAGTGAGAACAGTCTGTATGGAACGCGAATTTAGAAGGGTTTGGAACTGCCATAATATTGATATTGGGGAGAAAAACATTTTTAGAACGGATTGCCCAGATGGAACTTTTGGTAACAACATTCTTCCTTTGTTATGTCTCATCGTCACAGTCCTTTCCGTTCAGAATCCTCATTCGTGCCTGGAATTCGATGCGGAGCGTCGAACTGGATTTCTTCTTATTCACACATTCGCGAGGGTGGCTCAGTGCAAGTGCCCAGCGTGAGATACTTATTTGCGTTCAATCACATTTGAGCGGGAAATAGATGCATCACTGTTGACGGAATCTATCTTATTCAACTAGACACACTATTTTTGATCATTTAACATTGTTGAGTTTGTCCTGTGTCCATTCACTTATTACTGCATTTTTTTCCATAAGCAACATACCTGGCGTTAACGCGTGGATCACTGATCAGCCCATTTAATAATAAAATCTTTTCTATGAAAGAAGCAGCGTGCTGGAGCTGTGAACACATCTCGTTGCTCTCCTCTTTGCAGCGAATGCATATTATCTTGGAGTCAATCCCTCACAGGAAATGGTCTCTTGCACATTGGATATATCGCTGTCCGTTATCATTCAGTGAATCAATCCAAATGGCCCATAGCATCGCCGCATTGTCTTTGTAGTCATATTGGGCATGTCGGTCTGTTATCTCTCAGTGAGTAGGTTATCGAAGAGAGTTTGGTAAATTCCAGCATTAGATGGAATTCACCCAAACTCTCAAAACACGGATGTGTAAAGGACGTCGGTTTTTGGAAAGATTTGCAACCTATAGTCTATATTGCCCCCCCAACCTTTGCAATTTCCGTCCCGCGCCCAAAAATTCCGCCTGCCCATATCTCACGCTAATAAGTAATCTATGGCTGGGATTTTTCACACTTCGGTTGAAATCTATATCCAAGTAGAATGCCAAATTTCAGCCTCAGATTTCTTTTCAACCCGAAGATACAAAAGATAACTCTCTGCTAACAGGCACAAGTTCGGAGCGGAAATTGCAAAGGTTGAGGGCGGGACAATAGGCTATAGACATCCCGGGAAAGAAACTGTGTGCGCTTATCGCGACATCATCAGCTGCCAGAAATGGCCATTGAATACTGCGAACATCCTCATTCCACGAGAATGCTCAAGCCGTACACAGGGGAAGCTGCTGATCTTTGGTGAGCAAACGTTAGGTTATTTTAAGCAATGAAAATGTTTTTTTGAAAAGAAAAACAATTTTAAATATATTATCCGCAACATATTCACAGGTCAGCGGGAGCGACACTATACTTCTCTGCTTGCGGCCGCTATCCATTTCCTCCATTTGGCAGGGATGTCATCGCGAAGATCTACAAGAACCGGATGAAAGGTGTGTATTTTAGCTTCAATCTTTGAAAATACTACACATTCCAGGTGCGATTGCCTCGCGCGTTGTCCAACAGAATAGTATTAAGTTCTACTCGCATATTCGCAATGATCTTTATCCAAGGTACCATGGTTTATCATAACTCCTGTAAGACATCCCTTATAAAAAAAAGCAGAAAATACTATATTGGGACTCACTCAATATACTGTCCTGAAATCGTGTGCATTTTGGTATTGTGGTGGTACCAAAGCTGTTCCTTTTTGCGTTCCGTTTGCACCTGCTCTCTCTCCACTATTCTCTCGTTTCCCTAACCGCCGAGACAGGTTAGGGAAACGAGAGAACAGTGGAGAGAGAGCAGGTGCAAACGGAACGTCAAAAAGGTGTAGCTTTGGCACCACCACAATATGCCCCAAGATTCCTCTTGATTCCTTTGATTGCAGAATACTCATCCTTGCTCTTTCCCACATGATCACACAGATGTTCGATGATCCGAATTACAGAAACTTTTTCTCCATGTTCAAGACTCTTTCCACGGCCAAATGTTCGCTAACCTTGTCCAACACCTAAAATCATCTTTCCCTACAGTCAAGAAGATCGTTCACCTTCCTTCGTTCACTACAAGTGCCTACGCTATATTGTCACCGGCGTTCATGTAAATATCCTTTAAACAAAACTTTTCTTGATTAGCGCAATTTCAGCCTTCATGGGAAGTTTAGTCTCCGCAGTGTGCTAGGCATTCCTGAAGAGGAACCCGTTTATGTCATAACGGGACGCGATGTCGTTGAATTCGAGGATGAATCGACTCTCGACATTGAAGCTGAAGATCCGTTGATGATTTGGTCAGAAAACGGCAACGGGACTGGCGCTCCCCTTCCGCACGGTATTCGACGACGATTAAATTAAAGAATTAATCCAAAAAAAATAAGCTGATAATAAGGGTTCTATCCATCGTTTTCACAAAAGTCGATTTCTGCCAAACTATTGTTGATTATCTTACTCTTGAGACATTTCAAACTTTTTTGCTTGCAGTTCTACACGACAACATTCTTGCGAATCTTGACGAGCGGTTCCGGAGCCACGTTCAACTTCTACATCAGTTGAAAGATAAGTGAGAAGTTTCAGTCATTCCGTTTTCGTTTATGTTTTCGTTTATTCTGTTTATGCTCCAAACCCTAGTGAAAAAATTTGGAGCTCATAAAAGACTGGAAACCGCTGGAGCGACGGCGGAACGCACGAGCCGATGAAACTCTTGAAAACTTTACTGCTCTCGACAAGCCATCGGATAGGGACAAGCTCCGTTCTAGCAAGCTACTCGAACAATTCGAGCTACGTCTCAAGCATATCTCTCAAGAATGCCAAGATAGAGTGCAGCGGTGTGGAGGAGTTTCGGATGTCATCAGGTGCGAGCGAAAGTAAAATCGAGTCCTGAAATTAACAAAAAAAGTTGATGTGGGAAAAATAGACTTTCCGCATCATAAAAATGCATAGAACTCAAGCTGCTACAAATCTCAGAGACAGAGTTTGCATTTTCGTTCAGAATCCTAATTGCTACCTGGACTTCGCTGCGGAACATCGATGAGGAATTCAGAAGTGAGCTTAATTTAGATGTATTTTTTATAAATAGTTCATTTTTCAGGACCGCATGAGGAACAGTGTTCTCTGCTCCTTCCCAGCATTCTCCTATTCGATCCTTTGGCAAGCATTGGGAAGTGCGAATGCGGAGCGCGTTTCTGATTCTCGTTGCCAATCTGAAGCTTTGAATACTGTTATATCGTTAGCATGTTTAACTTTTTATCTTCTTGACAAGACCATGAGTACGCAAGGGGAATTGAAACTGTTGCTCTTCCACCACGCTTGGTATCTTGTTTCTCACATGCTCACTAACACTAAATTTCTCGACCGCTCAGTATATCTCGCTCTGTCGATTCCCAAGCATTATCCGAAACTTTCATTTCGTTATCGTTTAGATGAAATACGCAATATACAATAATAATAAAAATTAACCATATCATTGCAATAACTGTCAAAGAGAGCTGAACATGCAAGTTTGCTTTCCAAGGGGGGCATATTGATTCGTGAAGGGGGTCATCAAGATGAGCAATCCATAGGTAGTAACTTCACCCTGCCGTTTCCCGTCAATAGAAAGATAAGAACGTGTAAGAGTCACCAAACGTATTTGTCTTGACTGCACTCCTTATCAATGTGAGCGGCTGGCGTGTGTTTCCCCATCCCTGTTGTCCCGATCCTTCTAAACGACCTCAGCGGCTGAATAGTTTATTCTCGATGCCGCAAACACATTTAATTTCATCTTTGCAATTATCACGGATTTCATAGCCGGATGCTCGTTTGGACGCTTGCATTTGAAAAAAGAGTAATTTATTTTCTGCTGACAATAGTGAGGTTATGTCCAGCGAGCGCAGCGAGTTTTTTCTTTTTTTATTTAACACGATTTACAAGGCCAGTGATGCGGTATAGTATGCGATGCAATTGCAGAAGGCTGCACAGCATGCAGAAAACGGAATATGTCGTTTTAAATGGATGGACAAAGGGCGTATTTAGCAAGGTAACGTTCAGTAATTGGATTGACAAATCCGTACCACTTCTGGAGTTTACTATCATAGAATATTGGTCGAATCTGCATAAAACGGCGACTTCGTCTCTACTTTGCAATAAAATGCGTATTATAGAATTGAATGATCGTCGATGCTTACAGATCTCCGATGGCTTTTTGGCGCGCGACGGCACGCGGTGTGTCATCAAAGAAGGGAACAGGGAGGTTCTCATGGAAGAAATTGAGTGCCTACAGCAGCTTTTGGGCTACAAGCACGTTGTGACGGTATCACAGGAATTTCAGCATTAATACGGAAATTTCCAGGTATATGGAGTGTGTAAGTTCGAGCGACCTTTGACGGAGGAAGAGGCAACTGCGCGGGTTTGTAAATATATTGTGCAGAACCGGATGCTTAATTTTTTTCCGAAAAAATAAATATATTGCAGAGGCGTTTTTTTCTCCCGTGGGGACAACGCGCTACGCTCCATGAATGGGAACTCCCGATGCCTCCACGGCAGGTCAAGACTGCAACAATTTATTTCAGACGTCTGAAATTATCTACTACTACATATATAAAAGACTAGTGTGTCTGTGTGTCTGTGTGTGCGTCCGTCCGTGACGACACATGGATAGAAGGGTCCTAGGACCTCGGGACCTTGACCAAACGACTTCAGGTCCCGAGAAAACTTCTACCGTAACCAAGTTCGGTGGGTCAGACTTTTAATTTCCGTGGGTCAGATTTGTCATTTTAGCGGAAAATGCTCTAAAACATTTCGGGAAGACGGTGGGTCAGATTCTGGGTCAAATTTTTCATTTTTGATCTCATTGTCAGAACTTTTAACCGAATTTTACGGAATCGGCCCAAATTGGATAAAAAATGACTACCAATCAAAAATTTCACCCACCGGCGGGGAGGAGCCCAGCGCCGAAGGCGGTAGGGTCCGACAGGTCTCCTCATTATCTCGCTAATGAAGACTTCATTCTACGAATTCGATCCTTGTCCATGGGTTGTTTGATGATCTCAGCCTCTCACAGGGGAAATAACGGATGAAATGTATTGCATTTTATCCAGTCAACACAATCCGGAGTAGGATAGTCCGTTTTCTGAGGTCTTTGGCATTGTCAGCAGTATTTTTCCTTCATTGGGCAGATTGTAAAAATTTTTTTCTGGAATGTTCTGATTCTGCATTGAACCAAACTGATAATTCAACCACTGAAAATCGAGAGCTTCATTTTCCCACCTTACTGCGCCGCGTTTTTTTACTTGAAAATACAATAATGACTTACATATATTCCCCTCCCTCTAAAAAGCTGCGAAGCCTTTATTGACATTCGCTGAGAGAACGAAGAGCCCCTGATACTTCAGATGACTCGCATTGTATTCGAGGGCGCCTCCTCCACCCTTGCATTGATCCCGGACAAGGCCCCGTACTCCAGAGGTCTGCCTCATAACGACATGATGCAGCTCGTGAACCATCTGGGTACTTGTAACGCCAATTTTACTCGTACATGCAATTAATTTCAGGTCAAGCTCTGGAGTATATGCATGGTAAATGCATTATTCACCGCGATATCAAACCATCCCATATTCTCGTATTCAGAAACACATCGTCACAGTCACCGAGTCAATATTAGGGGGTGTAATACGAATACGAATATTCGTCTGGAAAGAGGGTGATACGCGAATATTCGTCTCGAAAAGGGATCAGACGCGAATATTCGTCTCTTACGCGAATATTCGTCTGGAAATAGGTCTCAGACGAATATTCGCGAACGAAAATGATGTCACCCAGTGACGTCTACCACAACCGTTCTCTTTGACCTGTTTTGTGGAGTTGTTTCTGTATGTTTTTAATTTATTATGAATTCAACAAAAACGCAGAAACAAGAGACATTTGTAATGGAAATCAAACAAAAACGATAGAGTAAAGGTAAGGCTGTAAAAAATACACGAATCAACCAAGTAAACGTAGATGCCGTAAATAAACAAAACACAAGAGATACTGTAAATGAGAAGACAAATCCGGTACAAAGGAGATGCAGTAAATACGCCAAAGATAAGCCAAGTCACTCGT
>JACMIG010004515.1:0-10125 GCA_014805385.1 Levipalatum texanum
TTTTAGCCCATTCCTCAAAAGTTCATTTTCGGCGATTTCAGACCATGATACGGGTATCATGGTTCGAAATATCGTCACCAAAGTGCTACTGATGATCGTATGATTTCATGTGCGGAAACTGTCGAGGGGGTCACACGAAATAGAAATAGTTTTGACCCCCCTTAAGATGGCAATCCTGGGATATTATACGTCAAAAAAGCTCAAAATGTACATTATCCGACTTTTACCCCAATAGAGCAAAGGCCAGGGCTTCTGTTTTCCGACTGTTAGGAAGAGCATCACATACAAGTAGGCAACTGGAAAAAAATCTCAGGGTAGTCTTTTCATATTTTCGAGAAAAGTTTTATTGAATATTTTGCGCTTCTCGGCTTCTATAACGCCTACCGTAATCGGCTGTCAAACGGCACATGGTGGAATATTATAAGGGCATTGGGGGATACATAACATTTTTAAATTTCCCAATTTGGACAAGGGGTTGCAGAGTTACAGGCAAAAACGTCGATCCCGCACTTAGTGGAAGCTGTAAAGTACCCTCACTTTGAATTAATCCAGTCCAGGTACCCTAAAAGGGTCAGGGCCGAAATGTGGAACATTCAACTTTCCAACACCTAGGGTCCCCCCACGCAACATATGAACCCCGATGGTCAAGGTTTTTTTTCATTGTTCGCTGAGCTGGCGAATCTGGTCGATCCTTACGCGGATGGACTCGTATTGTGGCGTGATAATATATTTTCCTTGTTTTCACCTGATAGAGGAAAGAATAATGTGATATCGGATCCGGAAAACAACGAGCTATTCACTGCCATGATAATCTACAATGCCGTATTCTTCCTCATGTTTCTGTATTCGTTTTTTTTATGTGATATTTGGGATAATCTCCAACGTAGCGATGGTCATCGCCACCGTTAAATCAAAGTACCTTCTTCTTGATCATTTGAAACAACTCTAAAGTGACTCAAAACATGCAAAACAGCACTCGAATCTATTTAGCTGGAAAATATATAATTTGCAAGCACAGGAATCTGCGCTCATCATGCCACTTTCTCATTGCATTGAACTGCTTACTTGATGCCATGCATGTCTCGGGACACATCCCGCCAATCTATTCACTATTATCCGGGACCGTCTTTCTCCCCTCTCTTCACTGCATGTTACTACAGGTACAAGGTTACGCTAGGACTGAATACCAAAAGCAGATTCATACTACTATCGGCTTATTCTCCGGGATTGTCACAGTTTTTGCAATCGGCGTCGATCGTTACGCAGCCTGCCACTATCCGTCATGGTAAAACTATTCCGGCACTTCTAAACGAGTCTAAAGCGAAACGTCCGAAATATTATCTCTCCATTCAAAAATGGGATAACGTTATGGCCACATATTCCAAATCTTAATGACCTCAATGTGTACTAAAAGACATATTTACAGGTATGCCAACAAAAATATACAGCGATACCTATCTGCTCATGTAGCTCTTATTTTCGGTTACTCTGCTTTCGTGATTCTTCTCAACTATGCTACACTTGAGGAGAAGTTTGTGTTCGATGCAAAAAGGAAACAGCCTCATTTCAGAGAGATTTTCTGCTTCATATCGGAGATACAGAGCAAGCAGACGGAGAAAATATGCAATCCTCTGAGCATGCTGATACAGATGATATCAGTCTTTCTATACGTCAAGGTCTTCATCAAGCTACACAAAATCGGTATAACCATTTACCCCTGCTTACCTATAACTTAACACCTGTAAAGGTTCTTTGCACTAAACGGGTATAGGTGACCAGCGTTCATTGCGGGCAATCTATCGTTCCTTGATGATAGTTCTTGTTTGTGTCATCGGAGCTTGGATGCTGACGTGTTTTACAGTGCTTCTCTGTCAAGTGCTATACGAGGTTCACAAACTTCCGATATGGCTCCAGTAACGATTGTTCCAGTCCGATCCATCCTCCAACCTAGTGTGCCGTATCATTGGCGGATTCCCTGTGAATGCTGCGATATCGGCTAATTACATCATTTATTACACTACAAGGCTTTGCGAATATATTTATTTTTATGCATTTTTCACTTCAGTTTGGACTATCGAAAGGTCCTACGGCGACAACTCAAATTCCTCGTGCCGTGTGCTTTCACGGCAATTGAGCCCAAGATCACACCTTCTGTCGTGAGCAGCTCCCTGTGAATTGCTAATGAAGAGATTTGCCTTCACCCATGATGTCACCTGATGATGAAAAGAGTACTGTTGATAACTAAAAAAATAATGAGGACGTCACAGAGGTTTAATGCCCTTTCTTTAGAATAATAATGAGATTGTCTACATAGAAGTTTGTTCTTCTTATTGTTAGTTCAACCGGAGGTGCCCGCTTCAGATGCTTTAGATGGTCGTTCGATCAATGATATCGCCAAAAACCCACGAGATGCATATATAGAGTCCGCTCGCAACAAAGTTCGTTTAATATCTCCAGAACCACAAGCTCTGGAAAGTTGCTCTTTTCTGGGTCTTTGCAATAAATGATCTTTTGATGACTGTTGTGTCGGCCCACTTTTTGGTTTCTCACGTTTCCTTAGCCGGGGGGAGGAGAGTACGATTCTGATCATTGAAACACCTGGAGTATTCGAGGTAAGTGCCGTAAAGTGGTTCGGTTGGGCCTCAGTCTGGCCTGGATTACTCGCCGATGCAATATTAGGTAGTTCCGAAACCGTTTCTGCTAAAATGCAATCGTTCGTATCCGTGCGAGATTATCTTCCCAATCATCTCCCTCTAAACAGCTCCAAGGCAAGCGATACCCATTTCCAACAAACATAGAACAAAACAAAGAGAGAACCAAACTGTAGCACTATATTAGATCCGTTTGGAACTGTGATGATATTCCTACTTTTAAGTCACTTTTTTCGTGTCTCACAAATTCCAAACAATGGCGCGGCATTTCTGAATAAGAGCAAAATTGCCAAGCTCTTTTCACTTTACTGTAGTACATCAACAGCACGAGGGAATTCCGAGAATGTCTACTCGGCTGTGCTTTTGTTAAGTGATTATGCGGGCTATTATCAATCTTTTCCGCGCTTTCACCTGCGGGAACAGAATAATAAAGGGTCCGGATCACAGAAGCAATCCATTCCAGAAAGAGGCATGATTGTCTACAATTTCGTCTACTACCTCGTATATTTCTATTCGATAAACGTGGTGTTCGGGGTCATCATGGCGATCGTCGTCGCTACAGTTCAAACAAAGTGATTTATTTCTCTTTCTTCAGAAATTCAAAATCAATAAAACTTAGGAAACTGCGCTCGTCCTGTAACTTCCTGATTTCTCTCTGCCTTCTCGATGCTCTGCACGTATCGGGACACATCATTCCGATCTATTCACTACTTTCCGGAAACGTCTTGACCCCATCCCGGCACTGCATGATGCTACAGGTGCACATGACCACAGCAATAAACTTTTGGGATTTCTTCAAATGAAGAGTTCCTAACTACAAGCACTGAAATATTAGGAAATCTGTCTAAAATGCTTCCGACCGAACTGAAAATAATTGAGTTGTAGATTCATGCGCTAACTGGTCTCTTCGCCGGCATGGTAACAGTGCCTGCAATTGGCGTTGATCGCTTTATTGCCTGTCATTTTCCGACATGGTAAACCCCTTCTTTGTTATGAGTGACTTTGTGAAAGGTATGCCATCAAAAACAATCGGCGATACCTGGCTGCTCACGTCCTCGTAATCTTCTGCTACGCTGCATTCATTCTCACCCACAACTACGTGCATTTAGACGATAAGTATGTGGAGATCGATTAAAAAGTACAGCTATAATCTTCAGTGACGTCCTATGCTTCGTGTGCCTTATAACAAGCAGGCAAACGATCGCCGTTGCCAACACTCCAAACCTGGTCATGCATGGTGCTTCAATTCTTCTCTATGCCAAGGTCTTCTTCAAACTTCGTAAAATAGATATGCAATCTTGTTCGAGTCGAGTTCTAACAATAAGTATAATTGCAGGTGACGAAGTGACCCTGCGAACCATCTATCGCTCTTTGATGATTGTGCTTGTGTGTGTCGTCGGAGGCTGGACTCTAACTACCGTTGCAGTGATACTTTGCACTGTCGGATACTCGGTAAATGGGTCTCAATTATTGCGTTTATAAGGGTCTGAACTACCTTCTAAGGCACGAAAAATCTTTCCTTCGTCTATAGTTTCAAACAGTGAGAGAAACGCATACACAATGGAGGGAAAATGTTGGACGAAACGATTATTTAGGACGATCCATCCTCCGGACTCGTCTGCCGAATAATTGGAGCATTCCCCGTCAACACAGCCGTCTCCGTCAATTACATCATTTATTACACCACGAGGCACGGAAAATCTTCAAATACCAATAATCCTCTTTCAGTTCCGACTATCGAACGATCCTGCGACAGCAACTCAGAGTGATTCTCCCGTGTGTTTTCGGAGCGAATGAGCACAGAGTTGCACCAAGTGCTAATGCAAGCTCACAGAAATCGTGAAATAGGCATTGAACGGTGTGACATCAATTTTGCTCATGTAAAGAAGTCCATAAATTTCGTTTCCGCCCTTGTGGTTTCTATTGTTTCATGAACCTGGACAATTAGTTAGGAATGAACTGAGCGCTACAGCACCATTCATCTGTACCACGAATTCGATTCCTTGGCAGGATCTGGCAACTGATTCGTTCCTTTATTAGCTCTACGCTGATTGTTATGCATCGTCGCCACATGGGGTTTCCAGATAAAAGATACTATGCTAACTATATTCCAGCCTAGTTTCTATACGTGTTTGTGAATGGCTTGGATATCGGGGGAAAAGTATAGAATCCTGAGAACGGACATCTATATTTTTAATTTGCCGCCATTGCCTACATGCAGTCCAGAAACGCAACACGAATTCATTTGCACTAATATCGTGTTAGGGCACAGAATGCAACAGCGAAACATTGGTCTTATTGTTTCACAACAGAGAAACAAGCAGGTGGAATCACAACAACATGCCGTTCTCCTAGTAGCAAATGAAAACTATAGGCTTCATTAAAATTCAGAAGTTTCCGCTTCACACATCTCTCTTCACTGAGTTTAGAGCATATTATATTGCACGCAGCAATAAAATAGAAAAATAAATTTTCAAAGGATCGCCATGAATCTTTATCGTCAATTTGACAGTTGTGACAATCTTCATCACGAGCTGGCTTTCATTACTTTAAAATCGTTCTCATCATTTTAGCATACAACACGAAACGTAAAATCGTCGAACTAACCAATTAAAAGATTATAAAATGCACAGTGATTGCAAAGCCAGAAGAGAATCCCCGGGAGCTAGTGTAACCTGCAGTTATCGCCTTTCTTTCATAGTCAATTACTCGATTTTCTCCCTCCAATATTGAACCTTCGCTCAATCCATCTGCTGTGTGAGTGTGTCCGAGAGTGCTCGTCCACCACCTGTGCCCATTCTCTTTGAACCCTCTGGCCCCAAAGTGTAATGAATCGGACTACGAGGCGCTGTCTTGCGGGAAGAGGGAACTCGCAGTCGATGCTGAGACTCTATTTGTTACATCACCGTCTGAATCACTTCTTCTGATCCAAATTCACATATGTTTCCGTATACCATCTGAAGTAGTTCTGAATTAGAAACACATTTCGTCCGCGCTTAGTCTTGAGCTCAAAAAGATCGTTGATTTCTTGGCCAAAGTACTCTGTTCTACTTAACCAGTCAATTCCCCAACGGAATTGTCATCATCCAGGAACGCTCAGCGGAAATTATGTAATTTGAGGGAACATTGTGTAGTAGGATTGTCATCCATCCACGTGCATATTTAAGCCAAGCCTCTTTTCGCATTGAGTGATTGTGGTCAACACAATCTTTGCGTAAAAATAGGCCCTGCAGGAAACAACTCGTTCAGAAATGGACCAATGTCCCTTCCCGTCGTTCGGAACCAACGCGATCCACGTTGGACAGGAGCCGGACGAATGGGGGATGAACCAAGTGTGTAAGATTTAGAGAAAATGGGAAATGGGCCAAATAATTGTTCCTTTTTCTTGTTTTCTCTTCATAAGATATTATTTAGTATTTCTATGGTCAAATTTGTTTAGGTTGTTCCCAATATTTCGCTCTCTACGATGTACAAGCAGCTTGAGCCTGGGCATACCAAGGTAAACCAGACCTACAATTGTCATCACCACCAGTCACTCCTCTCACAATCCTAACAATTCTCTGGAGGAAAATACAGGATGTTCGTACTCCCAGGGTCACAACTACTCGCGTACAGGCAATCCCACAAGAGACTTTCTCCAGAAGTCTCTTCTTGCAGCTCTGGAGGGTGCCAAATATTGTCAGCCTTTTTTTTATTGAAAATCAACACAGATCCTATCTCTACAACTAGATCTAATTTATCCCGATTATCTCCCACCCGAGAAGCTTAATGTCGTTGCGTAGGCCAGGTGTTCGCTTCCGGGCTGGCGGCTTCGATGGCCGTTGTAAACATGCTTAAGGTGGGCGACCACGTTGTCTGCTCGGATGACGTCTACGGAGGTCGGTGGATCATGATATCGATCACTTAAAATGGACGAAAAGAATTTATGGGTCTTCAGGAACTCAGCGTTTCCTGCGTCGTGTCTCTGTTCCTCACCACGGCATCGAGGCCTCCTTTGTCGACCTCACCATTCAGGAGGAGATCGACAAGGCATTCCGGCCAAATACAAAGGTACTTTTTTATATTGTTTCACCGCTAAAAACCAAACCGCATATACATTATTTCTGTTGGCGTGTACCGAAACTCCCACATATCCCATTCCTACGTGATAAAAATAAATAAATAAATAAAATTTAAGATGATATGGTTCGAGACACCGTCCAACCCCCTTCTCAAAGTCGTCGACATAGCTGCCGTCGTCAATGCTGCCCGGTTCGTTAGTTGCTGCGGATGTACCAAAACGCAGTAAATTATTTAAAGAACCGCCAACCCATCGATAATCGTCGTCGTAGACAACACGTTCATGTCGCCGTACTTCCAACGTCCCATATCCCTGGGAGTCGACGTTGTCGTGCACTCCGTCACCAAGTAAAATTTTAGAAAGGGGTGATTGTGAGAACTACAATTTGTAATCTGCACTGTTGATCCTTTGCTTATTTGGAACGTTCACAGGTACATCAACGGCCATTCTGATGTCGAATGGGAGCAGCCGTGACGGACCGCGAGGACATCCAGGAACACCTCTTCTTCATGCAACGCGGTAATTACTGCCATCAACTTTGGAATTCCACTAAATGCTCTTTTCCAGCGGTCGGCGCAGTTCCTTCCGCATTCGACTGTTACCTGGTCAACCGCGGCACAAAGACGCTCCATGTTTGGACTACTTTTACACTTTTCGGGTTACTGTAGCCACCTTACGAACGATCACTGATTGAAATATTCCCAACTTTGCAGCTGCGCATGAAGCAGCACTACGAGAACGCACTCTCTATCGCAAAGTGGCTCGAGACGAATCCTCGCGTCGAGAAGATGTACTGTAGCACACTGTTGTGATTACTCCAAACTTAACGCAGGTCCTCTATCCCGCGCTCCCTTCGCACCCCCAACATACCGTCCACATCAAGCAAACCAGGGTTTGGTCCCCTGATTGGCTTTGACTGGCATTTTTTATTTTCTTTCGAATATACATTGCTCACCAATCGAATCGATTGCACATTTCCAGGGAATGTCTGGCATGATCTCATTCTTCCTGAAGGGCGGTCTAACTCAAAGCCAGGAGTTCTTCAACAGCATCAAGGTTGGTTCAAGGAAGAAGTTGAAGTTTTGTGAGTTTCATTTTTCCTAATTACACTGTTAGAATTGTTCTGCGATCATTTTCACCACCCCGAGCTTGCAGATTTTCACGCTTGCTGAATCCCTGGGAGGCTACGAGTCGCTAGCGGAGCTTCCTTCTATCATGACCCACGCATCCGTCCCGGAGGAAGACCGGGTCAAGCTTGGCATCACAGACAACCTTATCCGGTGCGTCGGTACATTCAACGAATTTTTCCGACTAGTGCATCGGTGCAACGCCCGAATTGCAGCCTTTCCGTGGGCATTGAAGACGTCGTGGACCTCATTGCCGATCTCGACCACGCTCTTAAGACTGCGGTGCGTTTTCGAACTGTGTTGGAGTAAACTGGAGATGGCACCGATGACCAAGTTTGGGATCGACCTGCGCTTTGCAGATCCCGTCCGTCTAAAACGGTCCGGATGAAATGGAGGTCTATGACCAATACGACGATCATCTTGTTGTCGGTATTGCTCTCCGATATCGTATTTTAATAATATTTTAATAAAGTTGAAACATCCTCACGTATCATCAGAGCGAAAAACGCCCTGAACAATTGGGCCGAAAATTCAGTTTTCTTCTGTGTCATTGAATGTATTGTATTTTCCACAGACACTACCATGAAATTCCACTGACAAGGCGTGTTATCGAACAAGTTACCAATCTTTTTTTCGATCGTGGGAGCTCATCGCTATTCTTATTATGTCATGCGAACGTGACTTGTCGTGAGTGTCGGGAGCCTGCACAATCTCAGAGGATCGTTCTAGTTCTTCGAGGAAATCAGTCTTTTGTTGCCGTCCCGTGTTAATGCATCCAGGTTGCATCGGGAATACAGCAAGTCTTTTGTTTTCTGTATTTGTTTTTTGGCTTCTCCGAGTCTTATAATAGAATAACTTGCTAATGAAAGTTATCGACTTTTCCAATAACCACTTTGAGAGGAGCAACTGTAGTTTCCACTTTAGTAACCTGCGTATTAGGAACATCATAACCCACATTAGAGATCGGGCTTGCAAGAAGCTTCATTAAGAGGAGGCAGCGGAGCGGAGCTCCTCATTTTACATCTGTCGTGGGGCGGCATGCTGTACTTCGTCGGCGGTGACGGAGAAAGGTTCCAATGGTCGTTGGATGAAGAACGGGCATCCACTAGCTTTATTATGTTGGCTTTACGATGACCTAGGGCGACCTTATTTTTGATCTTATGAGAGTTTGTTGCAGATTCAAGTCGCTCATTGCCGACTTTGTGGAGGAAAATCGGGATGAGCTCGCGGATCTCGCCGTTCTGTCTGCGAACATGGGAAGGGTGAGGCATCGTTACATCTGGCCGTTTTTATGCATTTTTATTATCGTGCAATTTCGGCGGCTTTCCACCTGATGACCGCAGTTGGCGTGAGGGTCGCAAGTGCGTCGTCTGATATTGGTTACCGCGAGAATTAGCTGTCCCCCAAATATGTCCTGCACTATATTGGACGCGATGGAACAGCACACTTTTTTTTCGAAAAAATTATTTCGCTTATCAAAAAGGACGTCAGGAATCCTTCAAATTTTACCTGTTTGTGAATTTGTCCTATATTAATTTAAATTCAAAAGAAAAAATAACGATTCAGAGGAACGACAACGGCGAGTTCGACTTCAAGGGAACTATGTGCCTCGCGGTGATAATGGTCGTAATGGGTGTCACTCTTGGACTCATCGTATTCTGCGGCGTCAAGTTGTTAATGAGAATCCAACGGGCTTCTGATTACCACCCTCGAAAATGTAAAGAAGGGACCGCGCGAGCCGATTGCAGCCAGTTTTATAGCCGAAGCTACACAACTAACCAATATAGGTTGATCACAAAAAATTCAAAAAGTAATGTGTAAATCTGATGGTGCAAAAGTTCGCGTTCTTATATGAGCCCGTCCGCGTAAGGATCGAGGAGATTAGGACCAAAGCGGCACAGCGCCGGTTTTGTTGCCCAGGAAAGGTCACCTTTTGGTCAGAGGTACTATAAATAGGGACTGGCAGATTGCAACTGATTTTGGCCGGATTCGATATACTGGGTGGGATTGGGACCCATTCAAAGTGGACGTACTGGAACGTTCTGGAATCAATAATTTCACATTTTTAGCCATAAGTCGACAACGGATTGACCAATTTCGGAGTTTTTGTGCTCATTTTGATTGTCAAGTGTCCCTCTTCAAAATGTGCCATAACTGCCCATTAGGAAATTACCCCTATGAGAATTGAAACGGAAACTAAAATTTCATTGATATGTCTCTAACTTCTGGCCGTTTCAATTGCCCAACTCAATATTGATTTTTTATATTAGACATCATTAAGTTCTTA
>JACMIG010004516.1:0-10122 GCA_014805385.1 Levipalatum texanum
CAGTGACGCAGGATCTGAGTACGTGTCTAGGCCGTTTCAAGAGGTCCTGAGGCGTTATCAAATAACGCATAAAATACCTAAAAACCACGACGTAAAGGCTGGATGTGCTGAAAATGCTCTAAAACGCATAAAGCAGAAAATGTACAGACATTACAGCGAAAATCAATCGCCACGGTGGATTGATATTCTTCAAGACATTATTACGGGTATCAACGCTACACCCAATAAAACCATTCGCGGCGTAGCCTGGGGCGTAGGAAAGATGAAAAAAATTGTGTAGGAAAGATGAAAAAAATTTAGAATGGCCAATTTCGACCACGGGTGTCGTAGCTGTGCTTGCTCGAAGACACTGTACTTTTCGCTCAAAAAATGAAGTCCAAACCTGTTTTTGCCCATAACTCAACAACGCTTTGAAAAATTTGAGAGTTTTTGTGCTCATTAGAAAGCTGACAACGAGTTCTCCAAAAATTGCCCCAAAATGTACCGTGGGATATTACGGTAGCAGATTTACCGAGTAATTAGTGCAGAATATTCGATCATTTTTCTCGAATATATGGAAAAACTACCCCGACTTTTTTTTTCCAGTTTCACCCTGATGTAGAGCTGATAAATTTCGCCTAAGTCGGTCCGACGTACACTTCGGGAGAAATGATAAAACTCGCTAAATGTGAATTTTCGATATATTTTCACTTCTAGCTGGCCACCAATGCCACCTAGCCAGGGGTCCAATGTGGGCCAATTATTTTTGTGACCTCCGCGACAAATTCCAATACTAAAAGTATGGGGTCATCAGTAGCACCTGGGACCGATGCTTTGGACCCATGATACCCGTATCAAGGTTCAAACTCGGTAAATGAACTTGAGCGGAATGGGCTAAAAAAGTTTCGCCATCAGTATAAAATGATTTAAAAAGACGTTTTTGAGCATTTGCAAGAAAAAATTTTACCCGCTTTTTTTAGGTAAGGGGGGCCTCATGAAGATTTTTAAATCCATGAACCGGTATCATGGTCCTAAAATCGACTTTTGAAAGTTGCCCCGGAAATTACGAACTTTGTGGTTTTTCGTTGTTTTAACTCATTGTATTTACCACTCGGTTCTACGTATTTTAGCTCGCAATGTTGAGAGAACTCTTTTTCGACAGGTAGTCAACCACGCGGGAATGGGAGTAGTAATCTCAAAGGACGATTTGGCCGGCGGTGATGGACTGGCCAAGGCACTCACTGAGTTCCTAGACAATCGGAGGTTGCCTTGTCTTTACGAGACGACAATGAAGAAGGTTCATTAGGTACAAGGAGAACGCCGTGCGCATTGGCCGAATGCTCAAAGACGTACCCTTTGCCCCACGTGAACTATTCGTTCGGAACATGGAGTTCCTGGCCAAACACGGACCTCTGCAGTATAAAAATTGACATATTCGAATGAGAGACAAATACAGACAACTCGACCACTACGGCCGCCATCTCTCCTTCTTCCAGTTCTATCTCATCGATGTCATCGCATTTCTACTTTTGATCTCGGTTTCCATCGTCCTCGTGATATTCCTGATTGGACGGGCAGTCACGAGGAAACATTTTTGCGCCTCCAGGAAAGAGAAACTGCAGTAGGCTCCTTCGCAGAGTGCTTAATCTACTATCACATTCTTGCTCCGCCTATCAAAAAAGATTCACCCACCTCTCTAAAGCCAGGGTGTATTCATAATATTATCCTACATTGCGATTCCGATTTTATTTTTTCCCACTTTTCTATGCTTGATAAACTTTTCATTAAAGGCGTGTTTGTCCGTCATTGTGTGACGACATAAAAATCAATATCGCAGCCGAGAATTCAAACTCAAAATATGTATTATGTATATACGGTTTATAATATACCCCTTGCAGTTTTGTTCTGCCACCATTAATGTGTACACTATTTTCGACGAGTCTTGTTCATTTTATAAGGGTTGTTTTCGGGTGTGTTCGTATCAGTCGGTTTGTTATCGTAAGCAGACATTGCGTATTATTTCCGCCTTCCTTTTTTGTTTTTCGATAGTGTCATGCTGTGCAAATAATTACACTGGTCGTTTTGCGTTAATGGAACGGAGGATAGAAGGCTGCGAAATTCGGAAGGAGCTGCATTGGAATTTCGCAACAGGTACAAACGTATGATCATTGCTTCGGATAAAAGTTGATCACCGAATTTACAAGAAATTAAATCTACTACTATATAAAAAGCTAGTGAGTCTGTCCGTGACGATATATGCATAGAAGGGTTCTCAAGACCTGGGACCTTGATGAAACTACTTTTGGTCCCGAGGCTACTTCTACCATAACCCGTGACCTGGGAATAGAAATAAAAAAATTCCACGAATTTCGGCTTAAGTTTTAACAGTTGCACGGAATACAATTCTATCAAATGCTAAACAGCAAGCAAACGAGGTGAGCGAGATGACATCAGCAAACACATCAGGTAGACCCCAATTAACATGGTCCGCGAGGTCCTTATAAACTGTAGACTACACATTGCATTCTCATTAGAGGCGGTTAGGAGAAGCTCAAAGATTGTCAAGATTCTGCCAACTTCCATCTGATAAGAATATGTTCGGATCTTTTTCTTCCTTATCTTTTATTTAGTCACTTATCTGCGTTCAAAATATTCAATTATATCTTTTTGAAATCCCCCGCTGAGCTTGTGTCGCAGGTGACGGATTAAGCCAAGCGGACTAACTGGATAAATAAATGAACTTCACATCAAACATCCTTTTCAATAGTCAGCAAAATCACATATTCGGCGTCGCTTTTCTCTACTCTCTTAACATCTGTAATTGGAAGTAGACTGTTATGGTAACAAAAGGTAAATGCAGAAATTCCAATACTCTAACTAAGCACTGTATCTCCTCATATCTCATTGCCTCTTTGCTTCCCATCTGCGATATTCCCATAATGCAAGTCGAATAAGCCCTTTGATGAAAACTGCAGTATTCAGACGGTTATTCTTACGTCCACATATTGCAAAGTGAACAAGAGATAGCAGTGCCAGATTTGGCAGGTGAAAGAAATGGGAGATCACTTTGACAATATTGGCAGCTGTGTGCATCAAATCTGCCTGTTCTGAAAATGGCTGAATTGTGTTCCAAATGTTTCAACATGATATTCATAATGTGGCAGTTCTTCATGCTACAGAGGTTATGCGAAGAGTACTTAATAACAGGCGAATTCTCTTATTATAGACACCATAAAATATAAATATACCCTATATCGGAATTACATGGCTGTTCGTCGAAAATATCCTGTCCTTCCAGGGTGTTGTATCCCGCATGCACATGCTCCCGGCATTTGCAAAAAGACGCAATTGAAATTATTCGTACTGGAATACAAGCTTTCCCATGTTGAGGTTCCGAAAACGAATAAACGAAAAGATGGGCTAGGGATAAAAGAATCATCGTATGTCCGTTTGAGGAAAGTGTTAAGAAGAGGCCTGAATAACGTGAACCGGGTATGGAATAAAATGTTAACACCAATCACCGATTAAAATCCCCTTAGTTAACATAACAAGCAATAACACACGAACGGGTAGCGGGGAGTGAAATAGCTTTTTTTTACAATGGATCCTTGGATAAACACTATGTTGACTCATGCTACGAGGTCTCGCAAAGACATACAGTATCTATTCGTAGGACGAGAGCCATTCCCCGTCGTAGTGTATCCGGACGGCGGAGGCCTTGCCGAAGGCGTTGGAGGCGACGAGAACAATCTGCTCCGCCCCATTGACCTCTATGTTGGTCGCTGTCACGTGCTTCGCCGACCACTTGTCGGAATTCTGCATGTTAACATCTTTAAGATCACCTAAAGGAGGGGAGTAGCACCTTCTTCTTATAGTGAACGTGTTACATCTCTGCATTCTTGCTCGGGCTCCACGACAGCGACACGGAGTATTGGTCCCCCTCGATCTTGAGGTCATCCACGGCCTTCATTTCTTGCTCTCTCAGAGCTCGTCATCTGCTCACCGCTGGCATCATCTTGAAGGCGTCCATTTGGCACTCATAGATAGAGTCAATGCAGCCCCTGCACGCGGAAGGCACCGGACCGTTCCGCACGTCCTTGCCGCAGAGTCCAAGGCAGAAGTAGGGCACCTTCAAAGGATGGAGGGAATACGGTGAAGGGAAACGGTGATTCACATGCTTCCGGACGCAGCAGGCTACATTTATCACATCGGCGAGGGCGCAAGAGAGGAGAATGTACATCTCGTCGTTGCAGTTGAAGGCCGTCATGAAGCTCTCGCCCTTGCTGTTCTCGCGCAGATTGGCGCGCTGAGAATGGCGCTGTTATTACGACTTGCACAAAGCTACCACGCCTTAGAACTGTCCACGTCTGGTGAGCAGATCTCCTGGCACTCCGAGCGAACGATGTTCCGCTTGCAGCACTCCAGTACGGTTTCGGGAGGGTCGGTCATGAGGGGAGAGACCATTTGGACGATCTCCACCTAGACAATAAGGCTACACCTGGTGGTTACTGCGGGTTATACCTCAGCTGTCGGTCCACCGCCCTTGAACCTGCACTGATATATGCCGTAGTCGGCTACGGTCCATTGGTTGATTTCGAGGCCGGAGAGAAAGACGGAATCGTGGTCTCCGGACTTGTAGTAGTTAGATTTGAAGCGGATATCGGTGAGGTTGGAGTAAGTGTTGTTGGGATGCTTCTTCCACCACCCGATCTCATGGATTTCTTCTGCGGTGGGGCGGAGCTTGCAGGCGATGATTGCCTTGGAGGCGTTGCGGGGAATCAGAACGGTGGCTCTGTCGGCTGGAATAATCGATGATGAAAGTGCAGGCGAGAGACCTCTCACCTGACAGGACACTGGACGACACCGTCCGCCCCTCGTACGTGTTGAAGTTGACGGTCTCAGAGTCGAGGCTAGCATGGCCTTCCTTGGCAACGGCGACGACGGACACCGTCCATTCCCGATTCCGCTTGAGATCGTCCAGGACGAGCGTCGTCTTGTTCGTTATCCTTATCGTTGTGTGCAGCCTGCAAAAGGAGTCCGATATATTGCTGCAGTAGATAGGAAACTATAAGGTATTGTCGGCGGAATAAACGTTCCGGACAATACGCTCATCGCCCTACGATCTCTCTTCACAGTTCCCTCGTTTCTCTAACCGTCAGGCAACGAGAGAACTGTGGAGAGAGATCGTAGGGCGATGAGGGTATTATCCGGAACGTTCATTCCACCAACAATAGTAGGTGACAGACCTCGGAAAGGATGCAATATTTCGCACTACCAAGGGCAACCCATGGAGCCATGCCGATTTCGGGTTATATGGGGTTTTTACGGTTTTTAGTGGGAGCACTCGAGATGTTTCGCTAGCGTGTTTGACCAACATCGCCCGGTACTCGAAAGATTAACGGAGAGCTGCATCGACCTTTTTCTTGACCAAACTGGCACCGAGGCGTGATTCCTAGATCACCCTGACAATGAGAAAAAACACATGGAAAAAAGTTTGAAATGCATTTTCCAAAGATATGGAAGTTCCAAGTGTGGGATGCCGGAAATTCTGTGATGGCGGCATCCCGGCGGCATCCCAAACTTTGAATGCCCATATCTCCGGAAAAAAATTTCAATCTTTTTCCTTGTGTTTTAGTACTCATGGGTTCTAAGGAGTCGCGCATCGGTGTCATTTTGGTCACGAAAAAGGTCGATGCAGCTCTCCGAGGGAGATAATATGTGAATCCACAACATTGCGATTTTTATCGTGGATTAGCAGCGTCCGTACTAAAAAAAATCGCAATGTTATGAGCTCGGAATCGAATCTCCTTACTTCGTGGCGCTATGGTCGACGATCTTGATGCGGTACTTGCCGACCTTCTCGGGAAGCTTCTCGGGGACCTCCCACGAGAGCTTGAAGCCTTTCGTTGTGTTCTCCACTTTGAGGTGGCGGGGCGTCGAAGGGGTGGTCTTGTATCCTTGTTGGTAGCAGAGGTAGATGGACTCGAGGTTGAGGGCGACGCACGTCCGGTACTGTAGGCGGGGTAAATCATGGTGAAGAGGGTTGACATACCTTATTCCATATTCCTGGGGTGGGGAAGGCGCCTCTGCAAAGCGTGAAACAGGAGTACTCCTCCTTGTCGGCCGCATTCTTCTCGCAGCAGGGCGTGTGGTCACGGCCGTCCGCCATGCAATACGAAATGTCCTCCAGATGCATGCAACCATATCCTGAGGTCACTTATGAACTTCATAACTATACCTCGAACAGTTCTCCGTACTCGCAGAATTGTCGTCAGGGCCTTGTTCAAATAAATTATATCGCGCCTTGTCACTGGGTACGGTATTTGGATCACATAGGCTGGCGCGACCGGCAAAGGATGAAGTTGAGATGAGGAAGTTATCGATGAGAGGGCTCACAGTATTCCGGAACTCCTCGGGCGTCGCAGCAGGCCGTACTATTTGCTGCAACGAATGTCACCACGCAGCCGATCACAATATATATGTTCAGCATTATATCTGCAATCGCCTTCTCTCTCTTCCTTTGTGTAAAGTGAACACCCCAAGTCGAGAAGGATAGAGATGGACCCCCTTCGGCGGTCAGGGGGGAAACGAATCCAACAAAACAGAGACGTCATTGTGGGAGCGGCGTTCTCATCCCGACCACGTATCGTCGGCGATCCTACTCCGCCTTAATTTCGCACCTGGGCGCAAACTCTCTCCACCTTCTCTAACCTGCCAGACGACATGAGAAAAATCATTCTCTATACTGAGAGAGAGCAGTCGCGTGCGGAACGGAATATTAGAAGCTTTTGCATCGCCGGTAATATAGATCCCACCCCCACGAACACCGAGGTCGGAGGGCCCACGAGTGAAGGAGGGACGGGCGGGGAGCCATTTTTTAGTACAATCGAATCGGACAGCCATGGCCTCTTCCGAATTAGTCGGCACGACCGCAGGATTCCTCCGTACACATCATAACATTAATTATTTTGGAGTGATGAGAGCGTCTACGGGATCGGGTGATGAGTAGGGACAGTAAGCAAAATATACCATACAGCAAGGAACGACAAATGTGCTTACAGCTTTCCGATCTTTCTCGACAACAAAAGATATACCGATTCCCCGCTACAAGTTCGCGGGAGCAAGCTACGCTCACCCACGTCCGTCCAACAAAACTCCATGCGAATACAACATTAACCGCCGTTATAAACTTAATGGAACGTGTCCAGCGGGCTCCAGCGGGGAAAAACAAGCTCCAAGCAGCCACCCCACAACAACGACAGATCGTCGTCCGTGAACCTGAAAAGATCAAAGTGAAGAGAGAATCGACTCCTGATCTCAAGGGATCACCTGATTGTGCGGGTTCCAACCTCTCCTCGACTAGTGGTCTTATACAGAGAGTTGTGATTGTATCTTCGCGGAAAAAAGGAATCTGGCTGAAATTTAGAACGCGAATTGATCATGAGTTCCAAGTAGGGTTTCCAATTTCTTTTCAATTGGAACGAAAAAGGAAAGCTTGGAGCAGAGGACAGTAATTGTTTCGTGATCTATTGTTAGCATTAATGGATTCCTGGTGTTCAAACAAATTTCGATTTTCAAGCACTAAAAATTACAGAAAACGATTCCAGAAACGTCTCAAAGTTAGTTGCAATCGTAGTAGAATCGATGTGGCACGGCAGCTTCAAATCAATGGCACACTTCATTTCCGCACTTGTTAGGGACACTTTCAACATACCCCCTGGCCTGCCAGGGAACAAGCATTATCAATCAACACCAAGGTCGACGATAAAGAGGAGAGATAGTGATAGGATACGGGCGGTGGCGGAAGTAGGACGGTAACCTCGAACACACAATCATCCCTGATGGAGCAATACTGCACGAGTAAATTTAATCATACACCTAGGTTCACAAGAGGTTGATCAAGATAGGAAGATGAGTAAAATTCGCATCGAGATCTTGATATTTATGACGAAGTGATGGGAATAAAGATGTGGAAACTTGCACTATTGTGCCGCACCCCAACCTTTGCAATTGGCGTTCCGAAATCACTGAGCAAATAGTGCGCGCTTTCGCACTGCAGCGCGAAGTATAGCCATCGGCTGTGAAAGATCGCGCCCCATGGCTCTGCTTCGCGCTCCAGTGCGAAAGCGCTGGAGCGCGAATTTTTTGCGCAGTCCGTTCTACGCGATTTTGGAACGCCAATTGCAAAGGTTGGTTTGCGGCACAATATCTCTCTAATTTTTAGAGATGACAACAATTCGACCTCCCAGCAAGATCCATATCGGGAGCGAGGAGGTGAGCCTCTCGACCGCTCCCGAACCCGAGTAACCGAGCAAGTCGAGGTTATTGCGAGAAGCCACACGATCAGAGGTTCTGTCAACGAAACTTGGGTGCGGAAGGCAAATGGGTGAGGAGTCGACAAGACACTGCCCACGACTGACGTCGCAACAATGGTATTAGTTAGTTGATCGTGAATGTTAGTGGACAATCGGACGAAAACGCATTTCTTCGATCATTCGGTGCTGCGTTCTTATCTCCAGCATTTTCAGAAAATCTACTCTTTCCGGCTATCCGTCAACGCCAGAATAAAGCACGAGCGCAGCGAGCGCCGGATCCTGCTTGCTGCGAGCGCTAGAGAAAGCCGCGAGCGATGTGAGAAAGAAGCATAATGGGAAGGAAAAGGGGATGGGGTCGTGGAGGGGGTGTAAGGTTTTATTTAGATACCGCGAGTTTTAAACAATATATATATTTTATCTGCACAAAAACTTATTTGGCGTACATGAATTATGGATGCGTGAAATCATAGTGAGCGACAAGACCTGGCGAGGAAGGCAATTTCGGATAATTATTAAAAAATAATACGTGGGGCGAGTAAAAGGAGCGATGAATGAGAGTT
This sequence comes from Levipalatum texanum, assembly GCA_014805385.1. Taxonomy (NCBI): domain Eukaryota; kingdom Metazoa; phylum Nematoda; class Chromadorea; order Rhabditida; family Diplogasteridae; genus Levipalatum; species Levipalatum texanum. The sequence continues at coordinate 8,855 of JACMIG010004516.1, forward strand.
GGGATGGGGGGGTTGTACAATGGTATCCATCTACTGAGGGCCGCGCCTGGCGAACACCGTGTGTGACCAGCACTAAATGGCGGGGACTGGAACGACCAACAGCAGATGAAACTAGTAAGGGGACTTTGAGTAGGGGTAAGAATTCTGGAGGAGAACGAGTGGCAGAGTTTGGGGAATAAATGGTATAACAATACTACAGTACACAGAACTGCGAACTTATGACAATGGCTATTGAAAATGAGAAATCCATAAGTCCGTTCGCGTAAGGTTCGACCAGATTCGTCAGCTCAGCGAACAATGAAAAAAACCTTGACTAGCGGGGTTGATATGTTGTGTGCAGGGACCCTAGGTGTTGGAAAGTAGAATGCACCATAGGTCGCCCCTTGCCCCCTGGGGGTATCAGTATAGCATTCGTTCAAAGTGAGGGTGGTTTAGAGCTACCACGAAGTGAGAGATCGACATTTTTGCCATGTTTTGGAACACACAAAACAACTTTGACATTTTTCATAGAGCTCAAAATACTACAGTGCCACTAAAAAGACCGAAAATAGGCTCAAAACGCGGCGATTTTTGCTGCTCATGGCAATTTTTTCTAAATTTTAAAATCAATTGTGCGAGATGACCCTATACTGGCGCTAAATTATCCATATTTTTATATTTGGATATCTCGTCTTATATGCTGACATGGTGAAATTGTAAAATGGTTAGAAATACGTTTTGGCGCGACGTGAATCTGACCCACCAATATACTAAATTTTAGAAAACGAATTTGAGGACCTTCTATAGCTCGGCTTCAGCTACAAAATGCTTTTTTTTCGGGTTCAGATTTGACCACTCAATCGCAAGATATGAAGAGACGAAAAAGTGTTGCAATACTTTTGCTCGATACTGTACCGTAATCGCGCACTTTGAAAATTCGCCATAATTCACAGAAAGAAGAAAATATGAGATTTGTACCGTTTAGCATCATTTTTCACGCTCTTTCAGATAAGCCAATAAAAAATTTTCTTGGGTCGGCTCCTTTAAAGAAGGACTCCGGGCACTTTTGGACCCCCTCTTTTTAGTAGTTTAGTCGAAAGAGCTCGAAAAAAAGCTGTCGAATGATACCAAAATCATAATTCACAGACAAAATTTTCACTGTCTAATAAGCGAAACAAAAAGTTGGCACAATGCCAAGTTCAATGAAGTTCAATCCCGATCGTTGCGGGACCAAATAAAATGAAATCTGGCACGGTGCCAAATGTGATAAATCGCGTTTTTCGCTATGA